>JAVIAB010000026.1:922500-1123392 GCA_032433765.1 Megaustenia siamemsis | reverse complement strand
TCATGGGCCAGTTCAGTTACAGAATTACACACAGGGTAATGTTTGGTTCATCATAGACTAGTTCAGTTACAGAATTACACACAGGGTAAGTTTTAGTTCATCATGGGCTAGTTCAGTTACAGAATTACACACAGGATAAGTTTTAGTTCATCATGGACTAGTTCAGCTACAGAATTACACACAGGATAAGTTTTAGTTCATCATGGACTAGTTCAGCTACAGAATTACACACAGGAGAAGTTTTAGTTCATCATGGACTAGTTCAGCTACAGAATTACACACAGGATAAGTTTTAGTTCACCATAGTTCAGTTACAGAATTACACACAGGAGAAGTTTTAGTTCATCATGGACTAGTTCAGCTACAGAATTTAAAACAGGAGAAGTTTTAGTTCATCATAGACTAGTTCAGCTACAGAATTACACACAGGAGAGGTTTGGTTCATCATAGACTAGTTCAGTCTACAGAATTACACACAGGAGAAGGTTTAGTTCATCATAGACTAGTTCAGCTACAGAATTACACACAGGAGAAGTTTGGTTTATCATAGACTAGTTCAGCTACAGAATTACACACAGGAGAAGGTTTAGTTCATCATAGACTAGTTCAGCTACAGAATTACACACAGGAGAAGGTTTAGTTCATCATGGACTAGTTCAGCTACAGAATTACACACAGAAAGGGTTGGTTCATCATAGACTAGTTCAGCTACAGAATTACACACAGGAAATGGTTTGGTTCATCATAGTCTAGTTCAGCTACAGAATTACACACAGGAGAAGGTTTAGTTCATCATAGACTAGTTCAGCTACAGAATTACACACAGAATGGTTTGGTTAATCATAGACTAGTTCAGCTACAGAATTACACACAGGAGAAGGTTTAGTTCATCATAGACTAGTTCAGCTACAGAATTACACACAGGAGAAGGTTTAGTTCATCATAGACTAGTTCAGCTACGGAATTACACACAGGAGATGGTTTGGTTCATCATGTGCTAGTTTAGCTACAGAATTACACACAGGAGAAGGTTTAGTTCATCATAGACTAGTTCAGCTACAGAATTACACACAGGAGAAGGTTTAGTTCATCATAGACTAGTTCAGCTACAGAATTACACACAGGATAAGTTTTAGTTCATCATAGTTTCAGCTACAGAATTACACACAGGATAAGGTTTAGTTCATCATGACTAGTTCAGCTACAGAATTACACACAGGAGAATTTTAGTTCATCATGGGCTAGTTCAGCACAGAATTACACACAGGAGAAGGTTTGGTTCATCATAGACTAGTTCAGTCACAGAATTACACACAGGAGAAGGTTTAGTTCATCATAGACTAGTTCAGCTACAGAATTACACACAGGAGAAGGTTTGGTTCATCATAGACTAGTTCAGCTACAGAATTACACACAGGAGAAGGTTTAGTTCATCATAGACTAGTTCAGCTACAGAATTACACACAGGAGAAGGTTTAGTTCATCATAGACTAGTTCAGCTACAGAATTACACACAGAGAAGGTTTAGTTCATCATAGACTAGTTCAGCTACAGAATTACACACAGGAAATGGTTTGGTTCATCATAGACTAGTTCAGCTACAGAATTACACACAGGAAATGGTTTGGTTCATCATAGACTAGTTCAGCTACAGAATTACACACAGGAGAAGGTTTGGTTCATCATAGACTAGTTCAGCTACAGAATTACACACAGGAAATGTTTTGGTTCATCATAGACTAGTTCAGCTACAGAATTACACACAGGAAATGGTTTGGTTCATCATAGACTAGTTCAGCTACAGAATTACACACAGAAGAAGGTTTAGTTCATCATAGATAGTTCAGCTACAGAATTACACACAGGATGGTTTGGTTCATCATAGACTAGTTCAGCTACAGAATTACACACAGGAGAAGTTTTAGTTCATCATGGACTAGTTCAGCTACAGAATTACACACAGGAGATTTTAGTTCATCATAGACTAGTTCAGCTACAGAATTACACACAGGAGAAGTTTTAGTTCATCATAGTTCAGCTTACAGAATTACACACAGGAGATGGTTTAGTTCATCATAGACTAGTTCAGCTACAGAATTACACACAGAGATGGTTTGGTTCATCATAGACTAGTTCAGCTACAGAATTACACACAGGAGAAGGTTTGGTTCATCATAGATAGTTCAGCTACAGAATTACACACAGGAGAAGGTTTAGTTCATCATAGACTAGTTCAGCTACAGAATTACACACAGGAGAAGGTTTGGTTCATCATAGGCTAGTTCAGCACAGAATTACACACAGGAAGGTTTGGTTCATCATAGACTAGTTCAGCTACAGAATTACACACAGGAAAGGTTTAGTTCATCATAGACTAGTTCAGCTACAGAATTACACACAGGAGAAGGTTGGTTCATCATAGACTAGTTCAGCTACAGAATTACACACAGGAAATGGTTTGGTTCATCATAGACTAGTTCAGCTACAGAATTACACACAGGAGAAGGTTTAGTTCATCATAGACTAGTTCAGCTACAGAATTACACACAGTAGAAGGTTTAGTTCATCATAGATAGTTCAGCTACAGAATTACACACAGGAGATGGTTTGGTTCATCATAGACTAGTTCAGCTACAGAATTACACACAGGAAATGGTTTGGTTCATCATAGACTAGTTCAGCTACAGAATTACACACAGGAGAATGTTTGGTTCATCATAGACTAGTTCAGCTACAGAATTACACACAGGAAAGGTTTGGTTCATCATAGACTAGTTCAGCTACAGAATTACACACAGGAGGTTTAGTTCATCATAGACTAGTTCAGCTACAGAATTACACACAGGAAATGGTTTGGTTCATCATAGACTAGTTCAGCTACAGAATTACACACAGGAGAAGGTTTAGTTCATCATAGACTAGTTCAGCTACAGAATTACACACAGGAGAAGGTTTAGTTCATCATAGACTAGTTCAGCTACAGAATTACACACAGGAGAAGGTTTAGTTCATCATAGACTAGTTCAGCTACAGAATTACACACAGGAGATGTTTGTTCATCATAGACTAGTTCAGCTACAGAATTACACACAGAATGGTTTGTTCATCATAGACTAGTTCAGCTACAGAATTACACACAGGAGAAGGTTTAGTTCATCATAGACTAGTTCAGCTACAGAATTACACACAGGAGATGGTTTGGTTCATCATAGACTAGTTCAGCTACAGAATTACACACAGGAAATGGTTTGGTTCATCATAGACTAGTTCAGCTACAGAATTACACACAGGAGAAGGTTTAGTTCATCATAGACTAGTTCAGCTACAGAATTACACACAGGATAAGGTTTAGTTCATCATAGACTAGTTCAGCTACAGAATTACACACAGGATAAGTTTTAGTTCATCATGGACTAGTTCAGCTACAGAATTACACACAGGAGAAGGTTTAGTTCATCATATTTCAGTTACAGAATTACACACAGGGTAGGTTTAGTTCTTCATAGACTAGTTCAGTACAGAATTACACACAGGGAAGGTTAGTTCATCATAGACTAGTTCAGCTACAGAATTACACACAGGGTAAGATTTAGTTCATCATAGACTAGTTCAATTACACACAGGTAAGGTTTAGTTCTCATAGACTAGTTCAGCTACAGAATTACACACAGGGTAAGATTTAGTTCATCATAGACTAGTTCAGTACAGATTACACACAGGGAAGGTTTAGTTCATTCACAGACTAGTTCAATTACACACAGGGTAAGGTTTAGTTCTTCATAGACTAGTTCAGCTACAGAATTACACACAGGGAAGATTTAGTTCTTCATAGACTAGTTCAGCTACAGAATTACACACAGGAGAATGTTTAGTTCTTCATAGACCAGTTCAGTGACAGAATTACACACTGGGAAGATTTAGTTCTTCATAGACTAGTTCATTACACACAGGGTAAAATTTAGTTCTTCACAGACTAGTTCAATTACACACAGGGAAGGTTTAGTTCATCATGGGCCAGTTCAGTACAGAATTACACACAGGGTAGAGATTTAGTTCATTCACAAACTAGTTCAATTACACACACTGTAAAATTTAGTTCTTCACAGACTAGTTTCATTACACACAGGATAAGGTTTAGTTCATCATGGACAGTTCAGTACAGAATTACACACAGGGTAGATTTAGTTCATCATAGACTAGTTCAATCACACACAGGGTAAAATTAGTTCTCACAGACTAGTTCAATTACACACAGGGAAGGTTTAGTTCATCATAGACTAGTTCAGCTACAGAATTACACACAGGGAAGGTTTAGTTCATCATAGGCTAGTTCAGTTACAGAATTACACACAGGGAATGTTTGGTTCATCATAGACTAGTTCAGCTACAGAATTACACACAGGAATGTTTTAGTTCATCATGGGCTAGTTCAGTTACAGAATTACACACAGGATAAGTTTTAGTTCATCATAGACTAGTTCAGCTACAGAATTACACACAGGATAAGTTTTAGTTCATCATGGACTAGTTCAGCTACAGAATTACACACAGGAGAAGGTTTTAGTTCATCATGGACTAGTTCAGCTACAGAATTACACACAGGATAAGTTTTAGTTCATCATAGTTCAGTTACAGAATTACACACAGGAGAAGTTTTAGTTCATCATGGACTAGTTCAGCTACAGAATTACAACAGGATAAGTTTTAGTTCATCATAGACTAGTTCAGCTACAGAATTACACACAGGAGAAGGTTTGGTTCATCATAGACTAGTTCAGCTACAGAATTACACACAGGAGAAGGTTTGTTCATCATAGACTAGTTCAGCTACAGAATTACACACAGGAGAAGGTTTAGTTCATCATAGACTAGTTCAGCTACAGAATTACACACAGGAGAAGGTTTGGTTCATCATAGACTAGTTCAGCTACAGAATTACACACAGGAGAAGGTTTAGTTCATCATAGACTAGTTCAGCTACAGAATTACACACAGGAGAAGGTTTAGTTCATCATAGACTAGTTCAGCTACAGAATTACACACAGGAGAAGGTTTGGTTCATCATAGACTAGTTCAGCTACAGAATTACACACAGGAAATGGTTTGGTTCATCATAGACTAGTTCAGCTACAGAATTACACACAGGAGAAGGTTTAGTTCATCATAGACTAGTTCAGCTACAGAATTACACACAGGAAATGGTTTGGTTCATCATAGACTAGTTCAGCTACAGAATTACACACAGGAGAAGGTTTAGTTCATCATAGACTAGTTCAGCTACAGAATTACACACAGGAGAAGGTTTAGTTCATCATAGACTAGTTCAGCTACAGAATTACACACAGGAGATGGTTTGGTTCATCATAGCTAGTTCAGCTACAGAATTACACACAGGAGAAGGTTTAGTTCATCATAGACTAGTTCAGCTACAGAATTACACACAGGAGAAGGTTTAGTTCATCATAGACTAGTTCAGCTACAGAATTACACACAGGAGAAGTTTTAGTTCATCATAGTTCAGCTACAGAATTACACACAGGAGAAGGTTTAGTTCATCATGACTAGTTCAGCTACAGAATTACACACAGGAGAAGTTTTAGTTCATCATAGACTAGTTCAGCTACAGAATTACACACAGGAGAAGGTTTGGTTCATCATAGACTAGTTCAGCTACAGAATTACACACAGGAGAAGGTTTGGTTCATCATAGACTAGTTCAGCTACAGAATTACACACAGGAGAAGGTTTAGTTCATCATAGACTAGTTCAGCTACAGAATTACACACAGGAGAAGGTTTGGTTCATCATAGACTAGTTCAGCTACAGAATTACACACAGGAGAAGGTTTAGTTCATCATAGACTAGTTCAGCTACAGAATTACACACAGGAGAAGGTTTAGTTCATCATAGACTAGTTCAGCTACAGAATTACACACAGGAGAAGGTTTAGTTCATCATAGACTAGTTCAGCTACAGAATTACACACAGGAAATGGTTTGGTTCATCATAGACTAGTTCAGCTACAGAATTACACACAGGAGATGGTTTGGTTCATCATAGACTAGTTCAGCTACAGAATTACACACAGGAGAAGGTTTAGTTCATCATAGACTAGTTCAGCTACAGAATTACACACAGGAAATGGTTTGGTTCATCATAGACTAGTTCAGCTACAGAATTACACACAGGAAATGGTTTGGTTCATCATAGACTAGTTCAGCTACAGAATTACACACAGGAAAGGTTTAGTTCATCATAGACTAGTTCAGCTACAGAATTACACACAGGAGATGGTTTGGTTCATCATAGACTAGTTCAGCTACAGAATTACACACAGGAGAAGGTTTAGTTCATCATAGACTAGTTCAGCTACAGAATTACACACAGGAAATGGTTTGGTTCATCATAGACTAGTTCAGCTACAGAATTACACACAGGAGAAGGTTTAGTTCATCATAGACTAGTTCAGCTACAGAATTACACACAGGAGATGGTTTGTTTCATCATAGACTAGTTCAGCTACAGAATTACACACAGGAGATGGTTTGGTTCATCATAGACTAGTTCAGCTACAGAATTACACACAGGAGAAGGTTTAGTTCATCATAGACTAGTTCAGCTACAGAATTACACACAGGAGATGGTTTGGTTCATCATAGACTAGTTCAGCTACAGAATTACACACAGGAGATGGTTTTGTTCATCATAGACTAGTTCAGCTACAGAATTACACACAGGAGAATGTTTGGTTCATCATAGACTAGTTCAGCTACAGAATTACACACAGGAGAAGGTTTGGTTCATCATAGACTAGTTCAGCTACAGAATTACACACAGGAGAAGGTTTAGTTCATCATAGACTAGTTCAGCTACAGAATTACACACAGGAGAAGGTTTAGTTCATCATAGACTAGTTCAGCTACAGAATTACACACAGGAGAATGTTTGGTTCATCATAGACTAGTTCAGCTACAGAATTACACACAGGAGAAGGTTTGGTTCATCATAGACTAGTTCAGCTACAGAATTACACACAGGAGAAGGTTTAGTTCATCATAGACTAGTTCAGCTACAGAATTACACACAGGAAATGGTTTGGTTCATCATAGACTAGTTCAGCTACAGAATTACACACAGGAATGGTTTGGTTCATCATAGACTAGTTCAGCTACAGAATTACACACAGGAAATGGTTTGGTTCATCATAGACTAGTTCAGCTACAGAATTACACACAGGAGAAGGTTTAGTTCATCATAGACTAGTTCAGCTACAGAATTACACACAGGAGAAGGTTTAGTTCATCATAGACTAGTTCAGCTACAGAATTACACACAGGAGATGGTTTGGTTCATCATAGCTAGTTCAGCTACAGAATTACACACAGGAGAAGGTTTGGTTCATCATAGACTAGTTCAGCTACAGAATTACACACAGGAGATGGTTTAGTTCATCATAGACTAGTTCAGCTACAGAATTACACACAGGAGAAGGTTTGTTCATCATAGACTAGTTCAGCTACAGAATTACACACAGGAGATGGTTTAGTTCATCATAGACTAGTTCAGCTACAGAATTACACACAGGAGAAGGTTTATTCATCATAGACTAGTTCAGCTACAGAATTACACACAGGAGAAGGTTTAGTTCATCATAGACTAGTTCAGCTACAGAATTACACACAGGAGAAGTTTAGTTCATCATGGACTAGTTCAGCTACAGAATTACACACAGGAGAAGTTTTAGTTCATCATAGTTCAGTTACAGAATTACACACAGGGAAGGTTTAGTTCATCATAGACTAGTTCAGTACAGAATTACACACAGGGTAAGGTTTAGTTCATCATGGACTAGTTCAGCTACAGAATTACACACAGGGTAAGGTTTAGTTCATCACAGACTAGTTCAATTACACACAGGGAAGGTTTAGTTCATCATAGACTAGTTCAGCTACAGAATTACACACAGGTAAGGTTTAGTTCATCATAGGCTAGTTCAGCTACAGAATTACACACAGGGAAGATTTAGTTCATCATAGACTAGTTCAGCTACAGAATTACACACAGGGAAGGTTTAGTTCATCATAGACTAGTTCAATTACACACAGGGAAAATTTAGTTCATCATAGACTAGTTCAATTTACACACAGGGAAGGTTTAGTTCATCATAGACTAGTTCAGCTACAGAATTACACACAGGGTAAGATTTAGTTCTTCACAAACTAGTTCAATTACACACACTGTAAAATTTAGTTCTCATAGACTAGTTCAATTACACACAGGATAAGGTTTAGTTCATTCATAGGCTAGTTCAGTACAGAATTACACACAGGGAAGGTTTAGTTCATCATAGACTAGTTCAATTACACACAGGGAAAATTTAGTTCATCATAGACTAGTTCAATTACACACAGGGAAGGTTTAGTTCATCATAGACTAGTTCAGCTACAGAATTACACACAGGAAGGTTTAGTTCATCATGGACTAGTTCAGCTACAGAATTACACACAGGGAATGTTTGGTTCATCATAGACTAGTTCAGCTACAGAATTACACACAGGAATGTTTAGTTCATCATAGACTAGTTCAGCTACAGAATTACACACAGGAGAAGTTTTAGTTCATCATAGACTAGTTCAGCTACAGAATTACACACAGGAGAAGTTTTAGTTCATCATAGACTAGTTCAGCTACAGAATTACACACAGGATAAGTTTTAGTTCATCATAGACTAGTTCAGCTACAGAATTACACACAGGATAAGTTTTAGTTCATCATAGTTCAGTTACAGAATTACACACAGGAGAAGTTTTAGTTCATCATGACTAGTTCAGCTACAGAATTACACACAGGAGAAGTTTAGTTCATCATGGACTAGTTCAGCTACAGAATTACACACAGGAGAAGGTTTGGTTCATCATGGACTAGTTCAGTCTACAGAATTACACACAGGAGAAGGTTTAGTTCATCATAGACTAGTTCAGCTACAGAATTACACACAGGAGAAGGTTTGGTTCATCATAGACTAGTTCAGCTACAGAATTACACACAGGAGAAGGTTTAGTTCATCATAGACTAGTTCAGCTACAGAATTACACACAGGAGAAGGTTTAGTTCATCATAGCTAGTTCAGCTACAGAATTACACACAGGAGAAGGTTTAGTTCATCATAGACTAGTTCAGCTACAGAATTACACACAGGAAATGGTTTGGTTCATCATAGACTAGTTCAGCTACAGAATTACACACAGGAGAAGGTTTGGTTCATCATAGACTAGTTCAGCTACAGAATTACACACAGGAGAAGGTTTAGTTCATCATAGACTAGTTCAGCTACAGAATTACACACAGGAAATGGTTTGGTTCATCATAGACTAGTTCAGCTACAGAATTACACACAGAAGAAGGTTTAGTTCATCATAGACTAGTTCAGCTACAGAATTACACACAGGAGATGGTTTGGTTCATCATAGACTAGTTCAGCTACAGAATTACACACAGGAGAAGGTTTAGTTCATCATAGACTAGTTCAGCTACAGAATTACACACAGGAAATGGTTTGGTTCATCATAGACTAGTTCAGCTACAGAATTACACACAGGAGAAGGTTTAGTTCATCATAGACTAGTTCAGCTACAGAATTACACACAGGAGATGGTTTGGTTCATCATAGACTAGTTCAGCTACAGAATTGAGATGGTTTGGTTCATCATAGACTAGTTCAGCTACAGAATTACACACAGGAGAAGGTTTAGTTCATCATAGACTAGTTCAGCTACAGAATTACACACAGGAGAAGGTTTGGTTCATCATAGACTAGTTCAGCTACAGAATTACACACAGGAGAAGGTTTTGTTCATCATAGACTAGTTCAGCTACAGAATTACACACAGGAAATGGTTTGGTTCATCATAGACTAGTTCAGCTACAGAATTACACACAGGAATGGTTTGGTTCATCATAGACTAGTTCAGCTACAGAATTACACACAGGAGAAGGTTTAGTTCATCATAGACTAGTTCAGCTACAGAATTACACACAGGAGATGGTTTGGTTCATCATAGACTAGTTCAGCTACAGAATTACACACAGGAGAAGTTTTAGTTCATCATAGACTAGTTCAGCTACAGAATTACACACAGGAGAAGGTTTAGTTCATCATAGACTAGTTCAGCTACAGAATTACACACAGGAGAAGTTTTAGTTCATCATAGTTCAGTTACAGAATTACACACAGGAGAAGGTTTAGTTCATCATAGACTAGTTCAGCTACAGAATTACACACAGGAGAAGTTTTAGTTCATCATAGACTAGTTCAGCTACAGAATTACACACAGGAGAAGGTTTGGTTCATCATAGACTAGTTCAGCTACAGAATTACACACAGGAGAAGGTTTAGTTCATCATAGACTAGTTCAGCTACAGAATTACACACAGGAGAAGGTTTGGTTCATCATAGACTAGTTCAGCTACAGAATTACACACAGGAGAAGGTTTAGTTCATCATAGACTAGTTCAGCTACAGAATTACACACAGGAGAAGGTTTAGTTCATCATAGACTAGTTCAGCTACAGAATTACACACAGGAGAAGGTTTGGTTCATCATAGACTAGTTCAGCTACAGAATTACACACAGGAAATGGTTTGGTTCATCATAGACTAGTTCAGCTACAGAATTACACACAGGAGAAGGTTTAGTTCATCATAGACTAGTTCAGCTACAGAATTACACACAGGAATGGTTTGGTTCATCATAGACTAGTTCAGCTACAGAATTACACACAGGAGAAGGTTTAGTTCATCATAGACTAGTTCAGCTACAGAATTACACACAGGAGAAGGTTTAGTTCATCATAGACTAGTTCAGCTACAGAATTACACACAGGAGATGGTTTGGTTCATCATAGCTAGTTCAGCTACAGAATTACACACAGGAGAAGGTTTAGTTCATCATAGACTAGTTCAGCTACAGAATTACACACAGGAGAAGGTTTAGTTCATCATAGACTAGTTCAGCTACAGAATTACACACAGGAGAAGTTTTAGTTCATCATAGTTCAGCTACAGAATTACACACAGGAGAAGGTTTAGTTCATCATAGACTAGTTCAGCTACAGAATTACACACAGGAGAAGTTTTGTTCATCATAGACTAGTTCAGCTACAGAATTACACACAGGAGAAGGTTTAGTTCATCATAGACTAGTTCAGCTACAGAATTACACACAGGAGAAGGTTTGGTTCATCATAGACTAGTTCAGCTACAGAATTACACACAGGAGAAGGTTTAGTTCATCATAGACTAGTTCAGCTACAGAATTACACACAGGAGAAGGTTTAGTTCATCATAGACTAGTTCAGCTACAGAATTACACACAGGAAATGGTTTGGTTCATCATAGACTAGTTCAGCTACAGAATTACACACAGGAAATGGTTTGGTTCATCATAGACTAGTTCAGCTACAGAATTACACACAGGAAGGTTTAGTTCATCATAGACTAGTTCAGCTACAGAATTACACACAGGAGATGGTTTGGTTCATCATAGACTAGTTCAGCTACAGAATTACACACAGGAGAAGGTTTAGTTCATCATAGACTAGTTCAGCTACAGAATTACACACAGGAAATGGTTTGGTTCATCATAGACTAGTTCAGCTACAGAATTACACACAGGAGAAGGTTTAGTTCATCATAGACTAGTTCAGCTACAGAATTACACACAGGAGATGGTTTGGTTCATCATAGACTAGTTCAGCTACAGAATTGAGATGGTTTGGTTCATCATAGACTAGTTCAGCTACAGAATTACACACAGGAGAAGGTTTAGTTCATCATAGACTAGTTCAGCTACAGAATTACACACAGGAGATGGTTTGGTTCATCATAGACTAGTTCAGCTACAGAATTACACACAGGAGATGGTTTGGTTCATCATAGACTAGTTCAGCTACAGAATTACACACAGGAGAATGTTTGGTTCATCATAGACTAGTTCAGCTACAGAATTACACACAGGAGAAGGTTTGGTTCATCATAGACTAGTTCAGCTACAGAATTACACACAGGAGAAGGTTTAGTTCATCATAGACTAGTTCAGCTACAGAATTACACACAGGAAATGGTTTGGTTCATCATAGACTAGTTCAGCTACAGAATTACACACAGGAGAAGGTTTAGTTCATCATAGACTAGTTCAGCTACAGAATTACACACAGGAGAAGGTTTAGTTCATCATAGACTAGTTCAGCTACAGAATTACACACAGGAGAAGGTTTAGTTCATCATAGACTAGTTCAGCTACAGAATTACACACAGGAAATGGTTTGGTTCATCATAGACTAGTTCAGCTACAGAATTACACACAGGAAATGGTTTGGTTCATCATAGACTAGTTCAGCTACAGAATTACACACAGGAAAGGTTTGGTTCATCATAGACTAGTTCAGCTACAGAATTACACACAGGAGAAGGTTTAGTTCATCATAGATAGTTCAGCTACAGAATTACACACAGGAGAATGTTTGGTTCATCATAGACTAGTTCAGCTACAGAATTACACACAGGAGAAGGTTTGGTTCATCATAGACTAGTTCAGCTACAGAATTACACACAGGAGAAGGTTTAGTTCATCATAGACTAGTTCAGCTACAGAATTACACACAGGAAATGGTTTGGTTCATCATAGACTAGTTCAGCTACAGAATTACACACAGGAAATGGTTTGGTTCATCATAGACTAGTTCAGCTACAGAATTACACACAGGAAATGGTTTGGTTCATCATAGACTAGTTCAGCTACAGAATTACACACAGGAGAAGGTTTAGTTCATCATAGACTAGTTCAGCTACAGAATTACACACAAGAGAAGGTTTAGTTCATCATAAACTAGTTCAGCTACAGAATTACACACAGGAGATGGTTTGGTTCATCATGTGCTAGTTCAGCTACAGAATTACACACAGGAGAAGGTTTGGTTCATCATAGACTAGTTCAGCTACAGAATTACACACAGGAGATGGTTTAGTTCATCATAGACTAGTTCAGCTACAGAATTACACACAGGAGAAGGTTAATTCATCATAGACTAGTTCAGCTACAGAATTACACACAGGAGATGGTTTAGTTCATCATAGACTAGTTCAGCTACAGAATTACACACAGGAGATGGTTTGGTTCATCATGTGCTAGTTCAGCTACAGAATTACACACAGGAGAAGGTTTATTCATCATAGACTAGTTCAGCTACAGAATTACACACAGGAAAGGTTTAGTTCATCATAGACTAGTTCAGCTACAGAATTACACACAGGAGATGGTTTGGTTCATCATAGCTAGTTCAGCTACAGAATTACACACAGGAAATGGTTTGGTTCATCATAGACTAGTTCAGCTACAGAATTACACACAGGAAATGGTTTGGTTCATCATAGACTAGTTCAGCTACAGAATTACACACAGGAGAAGGTTTAGTTCATCATAGACTAGTTCAGCTACAGAATTACACACAGGAGAAGGTTTAGTTCATCATAGACTAGTTCAGCTACAGAATTACACACAGGAGAAGGTTTGGTTCATCATAGACTAGTTTAGCTACAGAATTACACACAGGAGAAGGTTTGGTTCATCATAGACTAGTTCAGCTACAGAATTACACACAGGAGATGGTTTAGTTCATCATAGACTAGTTCAGCTACAGAATTACACACAGGAGAAGGTTATTCATCATAGACTAGTTCAGCTACAGAATTACACACAGGAGATGGTTTAGTTCATCATAGACTAGTTCAGCTACAGAATTACACACAGGAGATGGTTTGGTTCATCATGTGCTAGTTTAGCTACAGAATTACACACAGGAGAAGGTTTAGTTCATCATAGATAGTTCAGCTACAGAATTACACACAGGAGAAGGTTTAGTTCATCATAGACTAGTTCAGCTACAGAATTACACACAGGAGAAGGTTTGGTTCATCATAGGCTAGTTCAGCACACAGAATTACACACAGAAGGTTTGGTTCATCATAGGCTAGTTCAGCTACAGAATTACACACAGGAGAAGGTTTAGTTCATCATAGACTAGTTCAGCTACAGAATTACACACAGGAGAAGGTTTGGTTCATCATAGACTAGTTCAGCTACAGAATTACACACAGGAAATGGTTTGGTTCATCATAGACTAGTTCAGCTACAAATTACACACAGGAGAAGGTTTAGTTCATCATGGGCTAGTTCAGCTACAGAATTACACACAGGAGAAGGTTTAGTTCATCATAGATAGTTCAGCTACAGAATTACACACAGGAGATGGTTTGGTTCATCATAGACTAGTTCAGCTACAGAATTACACACAGGAGATGGTTTGGTTCATCATAGACTAGTTCAGCTACAGAATTACACACAGAGAATGTTTGGTTCATCATAGACTAGTTCAGCTACAGAATTACACACAGGAGAAGGTTTGGTTCATCATAGACTAGTTCAGCTACAGAATTACACACAGGAGGTTTAGTTCATCATAGACTAGTTCAGCTACAGAATTACACACAGGAAATGGTTTGGTTCATCATAGACTAGTTCAGCTACAGAATTACACACAGGAGAAGGTTTAGTTCATCATAGACTAGTTCAGCTACAGAATTACACACAGGAGAAGGTTTAGTTCATCATAGACTAGTTCAGCTACAGAATTACACACAGGAGAAGGTTTAGTTCATCATAGACTAGTTCAGCTACAGAATTACACACAGGAAATGGTTTGGTTCATCATAGACTAGTTCAGCTACAGAATTACACACAGGAGATGGTTTGGTTCATCATAGACTAGTTCAGCTACAGAATTACACACAGGAGAAGGTTTAGTTCATCATAGACTAGTTCAGCTACAGAATTACACACAGGAGATGGTTTGGTTCATCATAGACTAGTTCAGCTACAGAATTACACACAGGAGATGGTTTGGTTCATCATAGACTAGTTCAGCTACAGAATTACACACAGGAGAAGGTTTAGTTCATCATAGACTAGTTCAGCTACAGAATTACACACAGGAGAAGGTTTAGTTCATCATAGATAGTTCAGCTACAGAATTACACACAGGAGATGGTTTGGTTCATCATAGACTAGTTCAGCTACAGAATTACACACAGGAAATGGTTTGGTTCATCATAGACTAGTTCAGCTACAGAATTACACACAGGAATGTTTGGTTCATCATAGACTAGTTCAGCTACAGAATTACACACAGGAGAAGGTTTGGTTCATCATAGACTAGTTCAGCTACAGAATTACACACAGGAGAAGGTTTAGTTCATCATAGACTAGTTCAGCTACAGAATTACACACAGGAAATGGTTTGGTTCATCATAGACTAGTTCAGCTACAGAATTACACACAGGAGAAGGTTTAGTTCATCATAGACTAGTTCAGCTACAGAATTACACACAGGAAATGGTTTGGTTCATCATAGACTAGTTCAGCTACAGAATTACACACAGGAAATGGTTTGGTTCATCATAGACTAGTTCAGCTACAGAATTACACACAGGAGAAGGTTTAGTTCATCATAGACTAGTTCAGCTACAGAATTACACACAGGAAATGGTTTGGTTCATCATAGACTAGTTCAGCTACAGAATTACACACAGGAGAAGGTTTAGTTCATCATAGACTAGTTCAGCTACAGAATTACACACAGGAGAAGGTTTAGTTCATCATAACTAGTTCAGCTACAGAATTACACACAGGAGATGGTTTGGTTCATCATGTGCTAGTTTAGCTACAGAATTACACACAAGAGAAGGTTTGGTTCATCATAGACTAGTTCAGCTACAGAATTACACACAGGAGATGGTTTTGTTCATCATAGACTAGTTCAGCTACAGAATTACACACAGGAGAATGTTTGGTTCATCATAGACTAGTTCAGCTACAGAATTACACACAGGAGAAGGTTTGGTTCATCATAGACTAGTTCAGCTACAGAATTACACACAGGAGAAGGTTTAGTTCATCATAGACTAGTTCAGCTACAGAATTACACACAGGAAATGGTTTGGTTAATCATAGACTAGTTCAGCTACAGAATTACACACAGGAGAAGGTTTAGTTCATCATAGACTAGTTCAGCTACAGAATTACACACAAGAGAAGGTTTAGTTCATCATAGACTAGTTCAGCTACAGAATTACACACAGGAGATGGTTTGGTTCATCATGTGCTAGTTTAGCTACAGAATTACACACAGGAGAAGGTTTGGTTCATCATAGACTAGTTCAGCTACAGAATTACACACAGGAGATGGTTTAGTTCATCATAGACTAGTTCAGCTACAGAATTACACACAGGAGAAGGTTTATTCATCATAGACTAGTTCAGCTACAGAATTACACACAGGAGATGGTTTAGTTCATCATAGACTAGTTCAGCTACAGAATTACACACAGGAGAAGGTTTGGTTCATCATGGGCTAGTTCAGCTACAGAATTACACACAGAAGGTTTGGTTCATCATAGACTAGTTCAGCTACAGAATTACACACAGGAGAAGGTTTAGTTCATCATAGACTAGTTCAGCTACAGAATTACACACAGGAGAAGGTTTGGTTCATCATAGACTAGTTCAGCTACAGAATTACACACAGGAAATGGTTTGGTTCATCATAGACTAGTTCAGCTACAGAATTACACACAGGAGAAGGTTTAGTTCATCATAGACTAGTTCAGCTACAGAATTACACACAGGAGAAGGTTTAGTTCATCATAGACTAGTTCAGCTACAGAATTACACACAGGAGATGGTTTGGTTCATCATAGACTAGTTCAGCTACAGAATTACACACAGGAGATGGTTTGGTTCATCATAGACTAGTTCAGCTACAGAATTACACACAGGAGAATGTTTGGTTCATCATAGACTAGTTCAGCTACAGAATTACACACAGGAGAATGTTTGGTTCATCATAGACTAGTTCAGCTACAGAATTACACACAGGAGAAGGTTTGGTTCATCATAGACTAGTTCAGCTACAGAATTACACACAGGAGGTTTAGTTCATCATAGACTAGTTCAGCTACAGAATTACACACAGGAAATGGTTTGGTTCATCATAGACTAGTTCAGCTACAGAATTACACACAGGAGAAGGTTTAGTTCATCATAGACTAGTTCAGCTACAGAATTACACACAGGAGAAGGTTTAGTTCATCATAGACTAGTTCAGCTACAGAATTACACACAGGAGAAGGTTTAGTTCATCATAGACTAGTTCAGCTACAGAATTACACACAGGAAATGGTTTGGTTCATCATAGACTAGTTCAGCTACAGAATTACACACAGGAGATGGTTTGGTTCATCATAGACTAGTTCAGCTACAGAATTACACACAGGAGAAGGTTTAGTTCATCATAGACTAGTTCAGCTACAGAATTACACACAGGAGATGGTTTGGTTCATCATAGACTAGTTCAGCTACAGAATTACACACAGGAAATGGTTTGGTTCATCATAGACTAGTTCAGCTACAGAATTACACACAGGAGAAGGTTTAGTTCATCATAGACTAGTTCAGCTACAGAATTACACACAGGAGATGGTTTGGTTCATCATAGACTAGTTCAGCTACAGAATTACACACAGGAGAAGGTTTGGTTCATCATAGACTAGTTCAGCTACAGAATTACACACAGGAGAAGGTTTAGTTCATCATAGACTAGTTCAGCTACAGAATTACACACAGGAAATGGTTTGGTTCATCATAGACTAGTTCAGCTACAGAATTACACACAGGAGAAGGTTTAGTTCATCATAGACTAGTTCAGCTACAGAATTACACACAGGAGATGGTTTGGTTCATCATAGCTAGTTCAGCTACAGAATTACACACAGGAGAAGGTTTAGTTCATCATAGACTAGTTCAGCTACAGAATTACACACAGGAGAAGGTTTAGTTCATCATAGACTAGTTCAGCTACAGAATTACACACAGGAGATGGTTTGGTTCATCATAGACTAGTTCAGCTACAGAATTACACACAGGAAATGTTTGGTTCATCATAGACTAGTTCAGCTACAGAATTACACACAGGAGAATGTTTGGTTCATCATAGACTAGTTCAGCTACAGAATTACACACAGGAGAAGGTTTGGTTCATCATAGACTAGTTCAGCTACAGAATTACACACAGGAGAAGGTTTAGTTCATCATAGACTAGTTCAGCTACAGAATTACACACAGGAGAAGGTTTAGTTCATCATAGACTAGTTCAGCTACAGAATTACACACAGGAAATGGTTTGGTTCATCATAGACTAGTTCAGCTACAGAATTACACACAGGAGATGGTTTGGTTCATCATAGACTAGTTCAGCTACAGAATTACACACAGGAGAAGGTTTGGTTCATCATAGACTAGTTCAGCTACAGAATTACACACAGGAGATGGTTTAGTTCATCATAGACTAGTTCAGCTACAGAATTACACACAGGAGAAGGTTTAGTTCATCATAGACTAGTTCAGCTACAGAATTACACACAGGAGAAGGTTTAGTTCATCATAGACTAGTTCAGCTACAGAATTACACACAGGAGAAGGTTTGGTTCATCATAGACTAGTTCAGCTACAGAATTACACACAGAAGGTTTGGTTCATCATAGACTAGTTCAGCTACAGAATTACACACAGGAGAAGGTTTAGTTCATCATAGACTAGTTCAGCTACAGAATTACACACAGGAGAAGGTTTGGTTCATCATAGACTAGTTCAGCTACAGAATTACACACAGGAAATGGTTTGGTTCATCATAGACTAGTTCAGCTACAGAATTACACACAGGAGAAGGTTTAGTTATCATAGACTAGTTCAGCTACAGAATTACACACAGGAGAAGGTTTAGTTCATCATAGACTAGTTCAGCTACAGAATTACACACAGGAGATGGTTTGGTTCATCATAGACTAGTTCAGCTACAGAATTACACACAGGAGATGGTTTGGTTCATCATAGACTAGTTCAGCTACAGAATTACACACAGGAGAATGTTTGGTTCATCATAGACTAGTTCAGCTACAGAATTACACACAGGAGAAGGTTTGGTTCATCATAGACTAGTTCAGCTACAGAATTACACACAGGAGGTTTAGTTCATCATAGACTAGTTCAGCTACAGAATTACACACAGGAAATGGTTTGGTTCATCATAGACTAGTTCAGCTACAGAATTACACACAGGAGAAGGTTTAGTTCATCATAGACTAGTTCAGCTACAGAATTACACACAGGAGAAGGTTTAGTTCATCATAGACTAGTTCAGCTACAGAATTACACACAGGAGAAGGTTTAGTTCATCATAGACTAGTTCAGCTACAGAATTACACACAGGAAATGGTTTGGTTCATCATAGACTAGTTCAGCTACAGAATTACACACAGGATATGGTTTGGTTCATCATAGACTAGTTCAGCTACAGAATTACACACAGGAGAAGGTTTAGTTCATCATAGACTAGTTCAGCTACAGAATTACACACAGGAGAAGGTTTGGTTCATCATAGACTAGTTCAGCTACAGAATTACACACAGGAGAAGGTTTAGTTCATCATAGACTAGTTCAGCTACAGAATTACACACAGAGAAGGTTTAGTTCATCATAGACTAGTTCAGCTACAGAATTACACACAGGAGATGGTTTGGTTCATCATAGACTAGTTCAGCTACAGAATTACACACAGGAGAAGGTTTGGTTCATCATAGACTAGTTCAGCTACAGAATTACACACAGGAGAAGGTTTAGTTCATCATAGACTAGTTCAGCTACAGAATTACACACAGGAAATGGTTTGGTTCATCATAGACTATTTCAGCTACAGAATTACACACAGGAGAAGGTTTAGTTCATCATAGATAGTTCAGCTACAGAATTACACACAGGAGATGGTTTGGTTCATCATGTGCTAGTTCAGCTACAGAATTACACACAGGAGAAGGTTTAGTTCATCATAGACTAGTTTAGCTACAGAATTACACACAGGAGAAGGTTTAGTTCATCATAGATAGTTCAGCTACAGAATTACACACAGGAGATGGTTTGGTTCATCATAGACTAGTTCAGCTACAGAATTACACACAGGAAATGGTTTGGTTCATCATAGACTAGTTCAGCTACAGAATTACACACAGGAGAATGTTTGGTTCATCATAGACTAGTTCAGCTACAGAATTACACACAGGAGAAGGTTTGGTTCATCATAAACTAGTTCAGCTACAGAATTACACACAGGAGAAGGTTTAGTTCATCATAGACTAGTTCAGCTACAGAATTACACACAGGAAATGGTTTGGTTCATCATAGACTAGTTCAGCTACAGAATTACACACAGGAGAAGGTTTAGTTCATCATAGACTAGTTCAGCTACAGAATTACACACAGGAGAAGGTTTAGTTCATCATAAACTAGTTCAGCTACAGAATTACACACAGGAGATGGTTTGGTTCATCATGTGCTAGTTTAGCTACAGAATTACACACAGGAGAAGGTTTGGTTCATCATAGACTAGTTCAGCTACAGAATTACACACAGGAGATGGTTTAGTTCATCATAGACTAGTTCAGCTACAGAATTACACACAGGAGAAGGTTAATTCATCATAGACTAGTTCAGCTACAGAATTACACACAGGAGATGGTTTAGTTCATCATAGACTAGTTCAGCTACAGAATTACACACAGGAGATGGTTTGGTTCATCATGTGCTAGTTCAGCTACAGAATTACACACAGGAGAAGGTTTGGTTAATCATAGACTAGTTCAGCTACAGAATTACACACAGGAGAAGGTTTAGTTCATCATAGACTAGTTCAGCTACAGAATTACACACAAGAGAAGGTTTAGTTCATCATAAACTAGTTCAGCTACGGAATTACACACAGGAGATGGTTTGGTTCATCATGTGCTAGTTTAGCTACAGAATTACACACAGGAGAAGGTTTGGTTCATCATAGACTAGTTCAGCTACAGAATTACACACAGGAGATGGTTTAGTTCATCATAGACTAGTTCAGCTACAGAATTACACACAGGAGAAGGTTAATTCATCATAGACTAGTTCAGCTACAGAATTACACACAGGAGATGGTTTAGTTCATCATAGACTAGTTCAGCTACGGAATTACACACAGGAGATGGTTTGGTTCATCATGTGCTAGTTTAGCTACAGAATTACACACAGGAGAAGGTTTAGTTCATCATAGATAGTTCAGCTACAGAATTACACACAGGAGAAGGTTTAGTTCATCATAGACTAGTTCAGCTACAGAATTACACACAGGAGAAGGTTTGGTTCATCATGGGCTAGTTCAGTCACAGAATTACACACAGAAGGTTTGGTTCATCATAGGCTAGTTCAGCACAGAATTACACACAGAAGGTTTGGTTCATCATAGACTAGTTCAGCTACAGAATTACACACAGGAGAAGGTTTAGTTCATCATAGACTAGTTCAGCTACAGAATTACACACAGGAGAAGGTTTGGTTCATCATAGACTAGTTCAGCTACAAATTACACACAGGAGAAGGTTTAGTTCATCATGGGCTAGTTTAGCTACAGAATTACACACAGGAGAAGGTTTAGTTCATCATAGATAGTTCAGCTACAGAATTACACACAGGAGATGGTTTGGTTCATCATAGACTAGTTCAGCTACAGAATTACACACAGGAGATGGTTTGGTTCATCATAGACTAGTTCAGCTACAGAATTACACACAGGAGAATGTTTGGTTCATCATAGACTAGTTCAGCTACAGAATTACACACAGGAGATGGTTTGGTTCATCATAGACTAGTTCAGCTACAGAATTACACACAGGAGGTTTAGTTCATCATAGACTAGTTCAGCTACAGAATTACACACAGGAAATGGTTTGGTTCATCATAGACTAGTTCAGCTACAGAATTACACACAGGAGAAGGTTTAGTTCATCATAGACTAGTTCAGCTACAGAATTACACACAGGAGAAGGTTTAGTTCATCATGGGCTAGTTCAGCTACAGAATTACACACAGGAGAAGGTTTAGTTCATCATAGACTAGTTCAGCTACAGAATTACACACAGGAAATGGTTTGGTTCATCATAGACTAGTTCAGCTACAGAATTACACACAGGGTATGGTTTGGTTCATCATAGACTAGTTCAGTTACAGAATTACACACAGGAGAAGGTTTAGTTCATCATAGACTAGTTCAGCTACAGAATTACACACAGGAGATGGTTTGGTTCATCATAGACTAGTTCAGCTACAGAATTACACACAGGAAATGGTTTGGTTCATCATAGACTAGTTCAGCTACAGAATTACACACAGAAGAAGGTTTAGTTCATCATAGATAGTTCA
Organism: Megaustenia siamemsis; assembly: GCA_032433765.1. Classification (NCBI taxonomy): domain Eukaryota; kingdom Metazoa; phylum Mollusca; class Gastropoda; order Stylommatophora; family Ariophantidae; genus Megaustenia; species Megaustenia siamemsis. Next base: position 1,101,001 of record JAVIAB010000026.1, on the reverse strand, counting down.
GCTACAGAATTACACACAGGAGATGGTTTGGTTCATCATAGACTAGTTCAGCTACAGAATTACACACAGGAGAAGGTTTAGTTCATCATGGCTAGTTCAGCTACAGAATTACACACAGGAGAAGGTTTAGTTCATCATAGATAGTTCAGCTACAGAATTACACACAGGAGATGGTTTGGTTCATCATAGACTAGTTCAGCTACAGAATTACACACAGGAAATGGTTTGGTTCATCATAGACTAGTTCAGCTACAGAATTACACACAGGCGAATGTTTGGTTCATCATAGACTAGTTCAGCTACAGAATTACACACAGGAGAAGGTTTGGTTCATCATAGACTAGTTCAGCTACAGAATTACACACAGGAGAAGGTTTAGTTCATCATAGACTAGTTCAGCTACAGAATTACACACAGGAAATGGTTTGGTTCATCATAGACTAGTTCAGCTACAGAATTACACACAGGAGAAGGTTTAGTTCATCATAGATAGTTCAGCTACAGAATTACACACAGGAGATGGTTTGGTTCATCATGTGCTAGTTCAGCTACAGAATTACACACAGGAGAAGGTTTAGTTCATCATGGGCTAGTTTAGCTACAGAATTACACACAGGAGAAGGTTTAGTTCATCATAGATAAGTTCAGCTACAGAATTACACACAGGAGATGGTTTTGTTCATCATACACTAGTTCAGCTACAGAATTACACACAGGAAATGGTTTGGTTCATCATAGACTAGTTCAGCTACAGAATTACACACAGGAGAATGTTTGGTTCATCATAGACTAGTTCAGATACAGAATTACACACAGGAGAAGGTTTGGTTCATCATAACTAGTTCAGCTACAGAATTACACACAGGAGAAGGTTTAGTTCATCATAGACTAGTTCAGCTACAGAATTACACACAGGAAATGGTTTGGTTCATCATAGACTAGTTCAGCTACAGAATTACACACAAGAAATGGTTTGGTTCATCATAGTCTAGTTCAGCTACAGAATTACACACAGGAGAAGGTTTAGTTCATCATAGACTAGTTCAGCTACAGAATTACACACAGGAAATGGTTTGGTTAATCATAGACTAGTTCAGCTACAGAATTACACACAGGAGAAGGTTTAGTTCATCATAGACTAGTTCAGCTACAGAATTACACACAAGAGAAGGTTTAGTTCATCATAAACTAGTTCAGCTACAGAATTACACACAGGAGATGGTTTGGTTCATCATGTGCTAGTTTAGCTACAGAATTACACACAAGAGAAGGTTTGGTTCATCATAGACTAGTTCAGCTACAGAATTACACACAGGAGATGGTTTAGTTCATCATAGACTAGTTCAGCTACAGAATTACACACAGGAGAAGGTTAATTCATCATAGACTAGTTCAGCTACAGAATTACACACAGGAGATGGTTTAGTTCATCATAGACTAGTTCAGCTACGGAATTACACACAGAGATGGTTTGGTTCATCATGTGCTAGTTTAGCTACAGAATTACACACAGGAGAAGGTTTGGTTATCATAGACTAGTTCAGCTACAGAATTACACACAGGAGAAGGTTTAGTTCATCATAGACTAGTTCAGCTACAGAATTACACACAGGAAATGGTTTGGTTCATCATAGACTAGTTCAGCTACAGAATTACACACAGGAGAAGGTTTAGTTCATCATAGACTAGTTCAGCTACAGAATTACACACAGGAGAAGGTTTAGTTCATCATGGGCTAGTTCAGCTACAGAATTACACACAGGAGAAGGTTTAGTTCATCATAGACTAGTTCAGCTACAGAATTACACACAGGAAAGTTTGGTTCATCATAGACTAGTTCAGCTACAGAATTACACACAGGATATGGTTTGGTTCATCATAGACTAGTTCAGCTACAGAATTACACACAGGAGAAGGTTTAGTTCATCATAGACTAGTTCAGCTACAGAATTACACACAGGAGATGGTTTGGTTCATCATAGACTAGTTCAGCTACAGAATTACACACAGGAAATGGTTTGGTTCATCATAGACTAGTTCAGCTACAGAATTACACACAGAAGAAGGTTTAGTTCATCATAGATAGTTCAGCTACAGAATTACACACAGGAGATGGTTTGGTTCATCATAGACTAGTTCAGCTACAGAATTACACACAGGAGAAGGTTTGGTTCATCATAGACTAGTTCAGCTACAGAATTACACACAGGAGATGGTTTGGTTCATCATAGACTAGTTCAGCTACAGAATTACACACAGGAGAAGGTTTGGTTCATCATAGACTAGTTCAGCTACAGAATTACACACAGGAGAAGGTTTAGTTCATCATAGACTAGTTCAGCTACAGAATTACACACAGGAAATGGTTTGGTTCATCATAGACTAGTTCAGCTACAGAATTACACACAGGAGAAGGTTTAGTTCATCATAGATAGTTCAGCTACAGAATTACACACAGGAGATGGTTTGGTTCATCATGTGCTAGTTCAGCTACAGAATTACACACAGAAGGTTTAGTTCATCATGGACTAGTTTAGCTACAGAATTACACACAGGAGAAGGTTTAGTTCATCATAGATAGTTCAGCTACAGAATTACACACAGGAGATGGTTTGGTTCATCATAGACTAGTTCAGCTACAGAATTACACACAGGAAATTGTTTGGTTCATCATAGACTAGTTCAGCTACAGAATTACACACAGGAGAATGTTTGGTTCATCATAGACTAGTTCAGCTACAGAATTACACACAGGAGAAGGTTTGGTTCATCATAGACTAGTTCAGCTACAGAATTACACACAGGAGAAGGTTTAGTTCATCATAGACTAGTTCAGCTACAGAATTACACACAGGAAATGGTTTGGTTCATCATAGACTAGTTCAGCTACAGAATTACACACAGGAGAAGGTTTAGTTCATCATAGACTAGTTCAGCTACAGAATTACACACAAGAGAAGGTTTAGTTCATCATAGACTAGTTCAGCTACAGAATTACACACAGGAGATGGTTTGGTTCATCATGTGCTAGTTCAGCTACAGAATTACACACAGAGAAGGTTTGGTTCATCATAGACTAGTTCAGCTACAGAATTACACACAGGAGATGGTTTAGTTCATCATAGACTAGTTCAGCTACAGAATTACACACAGGAGAAGGTTAATTCATCATAGACTAGTTCAGCTACAGAATTACACACAGGAGATGGTTTAGTTCATCATAGACTAGTTCAGCTACAGAATTACACACAGGAGATGGTTTGGTTCATCATGTGCTAGTTTAGCTACAGAATTACACACAGGAGAAGGTTTGGTTCATCATAGACTAGTTCAGCTACAGAATTACACACAGGAGAAGGTTTAGTTCATCATAGACTAGTTCAGCTACAGAATTACACACAAGAGAAGGTTTAGTTCATCATAGACTAGTTCAGCTACAGAATTACACACAGGAGATGGTTTGGTTCATCATGTGCTAGTTCAGCTACAGAATTACACACAGGAGAAGGTTTGGTTCATCATAGACTAGTTCAGCTACAGAATTACACACAGGAGATGGTTTAGTTCATCATAGACTAGTTCAGCTACAGAATTACACACAGGAGAAGGTTAATTCATCATAGACTAGTTCAGCTACAGAATTACACACAGGAGATGGTTTAGTTCATCATAGACTAGTTCAGCTACGGAATTACACACAGGAGATGGTTTGGTTCATCATGTGCTAGTTTAGCTACAGAATTACACACAGGAGAAGGTTTAGTTCATCATAGATAGTTCAGCTACAGAATTACACACAGGAGAAGGTTTAGTTCATCATAGACTAGTTCAGCTACAGAATTACACACAGGAGAAGGTTTGGTTCATCATGGGCTAGTTCAGTCACAGAATTACACACAGAAGGTTTGGTTCATCATGGGCTAGTTCAGTACAGAATTACACACAGAAGGTTTGGTTCATCATGGACTAGTTCAGTACAGAATTACACACAGGAGAAGGTTTAGTTCATCATAGACTAGTTCAGCTACAGAATTACACACAGGAGAAGGTTTGGTTCATCATAGACTAGTTCAGCTACAAAATTACACACAGGAGAAGGTTTAGTTATCATGGGCTAGTTTAGCTACAGAATTACACACAGTAGAAGGTTTAGTTCATCATAGATAGTTCAGCTACAGAATTACACACAGGAGATGGTTTGGTTCATCATAGACTAGTTCAGCTACAGAATTACACACAGGAGATGGTTTGGTTCATCATAGACTAGTTCAGCTACATAATTACACACATGAGAATGTTTGGTTCATCATAGACTAGTTCAGCTACAGAATTACACACAGGAGATGGTTTGGTTCATCATAGACTAGTTCAGCTACAGAATTACACACAGGAGGTTTAGTTCATCATAGACTAGTTCAGCTACAGAATTACACACAGGAAATGGTTTGGTTCATCATAGACTAGTTCAGCTACAGAATTACACACAGGAGAAGGTTTAGTTCATCATAGACTAGTTCAGCTACAGAATTACACACAGTAGAAGGTTTAGTTCATCATGGGCTAGTTCAGCTACAGAATTACACACAGGAGAAGGTTTAGTTCATCATAGACTAGTTCAGCTACAGAATTACACACAGGAAATGGTTTGGTTCATCATAGACTAGTTCAGCTACAGAATTACACACAGGATATGGTTTGGTTCATCATAGACTAGTTCAGCTACAGAATTACACAAAGGAGAAGGTTTAGTTCATCATAGACTAGTTCAGCTACAGAATTACACACAGGAGATGGTTTGGTTCATCATAGACTAGTTCAGCTACAGAATTACACACAGAAGAAGGTTTAGTTCATCATAGATAAGTTCAGCTACAGAATTACACACAGGAGATGGTTTGGTTCATCATAGACTAGTTCAGCTACAGAATTACACACAGGAGAAGGTTTAGTTATCATGGGCTAGTTTAGCTACAGAATTACACACAGGAGAAGGTTTAGTTCATCATCGATAGTTCAGCTACAGAATTACACACAGGAGATGGTTTGGTTCATCATAGACTAGTTCAGCTACAGAATTACACACAGGAGAAGGTTTAGTTCATCATAGACTAGTTCAGCTACGGTATTACACACAGGAGATGGTTTGGTTCATCATGTGCTAGTTTAGCTACAGAATTACACACAGGAGAAGGTTTGGTTCATCATAGCTAGTTCAGCTACAGAATTACACACAGGAGAAGGTTTAGTTCATCATAGACTAGTTCAGCTACAGAATTACACACAGGAAATGGTTTGGTTCATCATAGACTAGTTCAGCTACAGAATTACACACAGGAGAAGGTTTAGTTCATCATAGACTAGTTCAGCTACAGAATTACACACAGGAGAAGGTTTGGTTCATCATAGACTAGTTCAGCTACAGAATTACACACAGGAGAAGGTTTAGTTCATCATAGACTAGTTCAGCTACAGAATTACACACAGGAAATGGTTTGGTTCATCATAGACTAGTTCAGCTACAGAATTACACACAGGAGAAGGTTTAGTTCATCATAGATAGTTCAGCTACATAATTACACACAGGAGATGGTTTGGTTCATCATGTGCTAGTTCAGCTACAGAATTACACACAGGAGAAGGTTTAGTTCATCATGGGCTAGTTTAGCTACAGAATTACACACAGGAGAAGGTTTAGTTCATCATAGATAAGTTCAGCTACAGAATTACACACAGGAGATGGTTTGGTTCATCATACACTAGTTCAGCTACAGAATTACACACAGGAAATGGTTTGGTTCATCATAGACTAGTTCAGCTACATAATTACACACAGGAGAATGTTTGGTTCATCATAGACTAGTTCAGCTACAGAATTACACACAGGAGAAGGTTTGGTTCATCATAAACTAGTTCAGCTACAGAATTACACACAGGAGAAGGTTTAGTTCATCATAGACTAGTTCAGCTACAGAATTACACACAGGAAATGGTTTGGTTCATCATAGACTAGTTCAGCTACAGAATTACACACAGGAAATGGTTTGGTTCATCATAGTCTAGTTCAGCTACAGAATTACACACAGGAGAAGGTTTAGTTCATCATAGACTAGTTCAGCTACAGAATTACACACAGGAAATGGTTTGGTTCATCATAGACTAGTTCAGCTACAGAATTACACACAGGAGAAGGTTTAGTTCATCATAGACTAGTTCAGCTACAGAATTACACACAAGAGAAGGTTTAGTTCATCATAACTAGTTCAGCTACAGAATTACACACAGGAGATGGTTTGGTTCATCATGACTAGTTCAGCTACAGAATTACACACAGAGAAGGTTTGGTTCATCATAGACTAGTTCAGCTACAGAATTACACACAGGAGATGGTTTAGTTCATCATAGACTAGTTCAGCTACAGAATTACACACAGGAGAAGGTTTATTCATCATAGACTAGTTCAGCTACAGAATTACACACAGGAGATGGTTTAGTTCATCATAGACTAGTTCAGCTACAGAATTACACACAGGAGATGGTTTGGTTCATCATGACTAGTTCAGCTACAGAATTACACACAGGAGAAGGTTTGGTTCATCATAGACTAGTTCAGCTACAGAATTACACACAGGAGAAGGTTTAGTTCATCATAGACTAGTTTAGCTACAGAATTACACACAGGAGAAGGTTTGGTTCATCATAGACTAGTTCAGCTACAGAATTACACACAGGAGAAGGTTTAGTTCATCATAGACTAGTTCAGCTACAGAATTACACACAGGAAATGGTTTGGTTCATCATAGACTAGTTCAGCTACAGAATTACACACAGGAGAAGGTTTAGTTCATCATAGACTAGTTCAGCTACAGAATTACACACAGGAGAAGGTTTGGTTCATCATAGACTAGTTCAGCTACAGAATTACACACAGGAGAAGGTTTAGTTCATCATAGACTAGTTCAGCTACAGAATTACACACAGGAGAAGGTTTAGTTCATCATAGACTAGTTCAGCTACAGAATTACACACAGGAGATGGTTTGGTTCATCATGACTAGTTCAGCTACAGAATTACACACAGGAGAAGGTTTGGTTCATCATAGACTAGTTCAGCTACAGAATTACACACAGGAGAAGGTTTAGTTCATCATAGACTAGTTCAGCTACAGAATTACACACAGGAAATGGTTTGGTTCATCATAGACTAGTTCAGCTACAGAATTACACACAGGAGAAGGTTTAGTTCATCATAGACTAGTTCAGCTACAGAATTACACACAGGAGAAGGTTTGGTTCATCATAGACTAGTTCAGCTACAGAATTACACACAGGAGAAGGTTTAGTTCATCATAGACTAGTTCAGCTACAGAATTACACACAGGAAAGGTTTGGTTCATCATAGACTAGTTCAGCTACAGAATTACACACAGGAGAAGGTTTAGTTCATCATAGATAGTTCAGCTACAGAATTACACACAGGAGATGGTTTGGTTCATCATGACTAGTTCAGCTACAGAATTACACACAGGAGAAGGTTTAGTTCATCATGGGCTAGTTTAGCTACAGAATTACACACAGGAGAAGGTTTAGTTCATCATAGATAGTTCAGCTACAGAATTACACACAGGAGATGGTTTGGTTCATCATACACTAGTTCAGCTACAGAATTACACACAGGAAATGGTTTGGTTCATCATAGACTAGTTCAGCTACAGAATTACACACAGGAGAATGTTTGGTTCATCATAGACTAGTTCAGCTACAGAATTACACACAGGAGAAGGTTTGGTTCATCATAGACTAGTTCAGCTACAGAATTACACACAGGAGAAGGTTTAGTTCATCATAGACTAGTTCAGCTACAGAATTACACACAGGAAATGGTTTGGTTCATCATAGACTAGTTCAGCTACAGAATTACACACAGGAAATGGTTTGGTTCATCATAGACTAGTTCAGCTACAGAATTACACACAGGAGAAGGTTTAGTTCATCATAGACTAGTTCAGCTACAGAATTACACACAGGAGAAGGTTAATTCATCATAGACTAGTTCAGCTACAGAATTACACACAGGAGATGGTTTAGTTCATCATAGACTAGTTCAGCTACAGAATTACACACAGGAGATGGTTTGGTTCATCATGACTAGTTCAGCTACAGAATTACACACAGGAGAAGGTTTGTTCATCATAGACTAGTTCAGCTACAGAATTACACACAGGAGAAGGTTTGTTCATCATAGACTAGTTCAGCTACATTACACACAGACTAGTTCAGCTACAGAAGGTTACATAGACTAGTTCAGCTACAGAATTACACACAGGAGAGGTTTGGTTCATCATAGACTAGTTCAGCTACAGAATTACACACAGGAAAGGTTTTTCATCATAGACTAGTTCAGCTACAGAATTACACACAGGAGAAGGTTTAGTTCATCATAGACTAGTTCAGCTACAGAATTACACACAGGAAAGGTTTGGTTCATCATAGACTAGTTCAGCTACAGAATTACACACAGGAGAAGGTTTAGTTCATCATAGACTAGTTCAGCTACAGAATTACACACAGAGAAGGTTTAGTTCATCATAGACTAGTTCAGCTACAGAATTACACACAGGAGATGGTTTGGTTCATCATGTGCTAGTTCAGCTACAGAATTACACACAGGAGAAGGTTTGGTTCATCATAGACTAGTTCAGCTACAGAATTACACACAGGAGATGGTTTAGTTCATCATAGACTAGTTCAGCTACAGAATTACACACAGGAGAAGGTTATTCATCATAGACTAGTTCAGCTACAGAATTACACACAGGAGAAGGTTTAGTTCATCATAGACTAGTTCAGCTACAGAATTACACACAGGAGATGGTTTGGTTCATCATGACTAGTTCAGCTACAGAATTACACACAGGAGAAGGTTTGGTTCATCATAGACTAGTTCAGCTACAGAATTACACACAGGAGAAGGTTTAGTTCATCATAGACTAGTTCAGCTACAGAATTACACACAGGAAATGGTTTGGTTCATCATAGACTAGTTCAGCTACAGAATTACACACAGGAGAAGGTTTGGTTCATCATAGACTAGTTCAGCTACAGAATTACACACAGGAGAAGGTTTAGTTCATCATAGACTAGTTCAGCTACAGAATTACACACAGGAAATGGTTTGGTTCATCATAGACTAGTTCAGCTACAGAATTACACACAGGAGAAGGTTTAGTTCATCATAGACTAGTTCAGCTACAGAATTACACACAGGAGAAGGTTTGGTTCATCATAGACTAGTTCAGCTACAGAATTACACACAGGAGAAGGTTTGGTTCATCATAGACTAGTTCAGCTACAGAATTACACACAGGAGAAGGTTTAGTTCATCATAGACTAGTTCAGCTACAGAATTACACACAGGAAATGGTTTGGTTCATCATAGACTAGTTCAGCTACAGAATTACACACAGGAGAAGGTTTAGTTCATCATAGACTAGTTCAGCTACAGAATTACACACAGGAGAAGGTTTGGTTCATCATAGACTAGTTCAGCTACAGAATTACACACAGGAGAAGGTTTGGTTCATCATAGACTAGTTCAGCTACAGAATTACACACAGGAGAAGGTTTAGTTCATCATAGACTAGTTCAGCTACAGAATTACACACAGGAAATGGTTTGGTTCATCATAGACTAGTTCAGCTACAGAATTACACACAGGAGAAGGTTTGGTTCATCATAGACTAGTTCAGCTACAGAATTACACACAGGAGAAGGTTTAGTTCATCATAGACTAGTTCAGCTACAGAATTACACACAGGAAAGGTTTGGTTCATCATAGACTAGTTCAGCTACAGAATTACACACAGGAGAAGGTTTAGTTCATCATAGACTAGTTCAGCTACAGAATTACACACAGGAGAAGGTTTGGTTCATCATAGACTAGTTCAGCTACAGAATTACACACAGGAGAAGGTTTAGTTCATCATAGACTAGTTCAGCTACAGAATTACACACAGGAAATGGTTTGGTTCATCATAGACTAGTTCAGCTACAGAATTACACACAGGAGAAGGTTTAGTTCATCATAGATAGTTCAGCTACAGAATTACACACAGGAGATGGTTTGGTTCATCATGACTAGTTCAGCTACAGAATTACACACAGGAGAAGGTTTAGTTCATCATGGGCTAGTTCAGCTACAGAATTACACACAGGAGAAGGTTTAGTTCATCATAGACTAGTTCAGCTACAGAATTACACACAGGAGATGGTTTGGTTCATCATAGACTAGTTCAGCTACAGAATTACACACAGGAAATGGTTTGGTTCATCATAGACTAGTTCAGCTACAGAATTACACACAGGAGAATGTTTGGTTCATCATAGACTAGTTCAGCTACAGAATTACACACAGGAGAAGGTTTGGTTCATCATAGACTAGTTCAGCTACAGAATTACACACAGGAGAAGGTTTAGTTCATCATAGACTAGTTCAGCTACAGAATTACACACAGGAAATGGTTTGGTTCATCATAGACTAGTTCAGCTACAGAATTACACACAGGAAATGGTTTGGTTCATCATAGACTAGTTCAGCTACAGAATTACACACAGGAAAAGGTTTAGTTCATCATAGACTAGTTCAGCTACAGAATTACACACAGGAGAAGGTTAGTTCATCATAGACTAGTTCAGCTACAGAATTACACACAGGAGATGGTTTAGTTCATCATAGACTAGTTCAGCTACAGAATTACACACAGGAGATGGTTTGGTTCATCATGACTAGTTCAGCTACAGAATTACACACAGGAGAAGGTTTGGTTCATCATAGACTAGTTCAGCTACAGAATTACACACAGGAGAAGGTTTGGTTCATCATAGACTAGTTCAGCTACAGAATTACACACAGGAAATGGTTTGGTTCATCATAGACTAGTTCAGCTACAGAATTACACACAGGAGAAGGTTTAGTTCATCATAGACTAGTTCAGCTACAGAATTACACACAGGAAATGGTTTGGTTCATCATAGACTAGTTCAGCTACAGAATTACACACAGGAGAAGGTTTAGTTCATCATAGACTAGTTCAGCTACAGAATTACACACAGGAGAAGGTTTAGTTCATCATAAACTAGTTCAGCTACAGAATTACACACAGGAGATGGTTTGGTTCATCATGTGCTAGTTTAGCTACAGAATTACACACAAGAGAAGGTTTGGTTCATCATAGACTAGTTCAGCTACAGAATTACACACAGGAGATGGTTTAGTTCATCATAGACTAGTTCAGCTACAGAATTACACACAGGAGAAGGTTAATTCATCATAGACTAGTTCAGCTACAGAATTACACACAGGAGATGGTTTAGTTCATCATAGACTAGTTCAGCTACAGAATTACACACAGGAGATGGTTTGGTTCATCATGTGCTAGTTTAGCTACAGAATTACACACAGGAGAAGGTTTGGTTCATCATAGACTAGTTCAGCTACAGAATTACACACAGGAGAAGGTTTAGTTCATCATAGACTAGTTCAGCTACAGAATTACACACAGGAAATGGTTTGGTTCATCATAGACTAGTTCAGCTACAGAATTACACACAGGAGAAGGTTTAGTTCATCATAGACTAGTTCAGCTACAGAATTACACACAGGAGAAGGTTTGGTTCATCATAGACTAGTTCAGCTACAGAATTACACACAGGAGAAGGTTTAGTTCATCATAGACTAGTTCAGCTACAGAATTACACACAGGAGAAGGTTTAGTTCATCATAGACTAGTTCAGCTACGGAATTACACACAGGAGATGGTTTGGTTCATCATGTGCTAGTTTAGCTACAGAATTACACACAGGAGAAGGTTTGGTTATCATAGACTAGTTCAGCTACAGAATTACACACAGGAGAAGGTTTAGTTCATCATAGACTAGTTCAGCTACAGAATTACACACAGGAAATGGTTTGGTTCATCATAGACTAGTTCAGCTACAGAATTACACACAGGAGAAGGTTTAGTTCATCATAGACTAGTTCAGCTACAGAATTACACACAGGAGAAGGTTTGGTTCATCATAGACTAGTTCAGCTACAGAATTACACACAGGAGAAGGTTTAGTTCATCATAGACTAGTTCAGCTACAGAATTACACACAGGAAATGGTTTGGTTCATCATAGACTAGTTCAGCTACAGAATTACACACAGGAGAAGGTTTAGTTCATCATAGACTAGTTCAGCTACATAATTACACACAGGAAATGGTTTGGTTCATCATGTGCTAGTTTAGCTACAGAATTACACACAGGAGAAGGTTTAGTTCATCATGGGCTAGTTTAGCTACAGAATTACACACAGGAGAAGGTTTAGTTCATCATAAATAGTTCAGCTACAGAATTACACACAGGAAATGGTTTGGTTCATCATAGACTAGTTCAGCTACAGAATTACACACAGGAAATGGTTTGGTTCATCATAGACTAGTTCAGCTACAGAATTACACACAGGAGAATGTTTGGTTCATCATAGACTAGTTCAGATACAGAATTACACACAGGAGAAGGTTTGGTTCATCATAAACTAGTTCAGCTACAGAATTACACACAGGAGAAGGTTTAGTTCATCATAGACTAGTTCAGCTACAGAATTACACACAGGAAATGGTTTGGTTCATCATAGACTAGTTCAGCTACAGAATTACACACAGGAAATGGTTTGGTTCATCATAGTCTAGTTCAGCTACAGAATTACACACAGGAGAAGGTTTAGTTCATCATAGACTAGTTCAGCTACAGAATTACACACAGGAAATGGTTTGGTTAATCATAGACTAGTTCAGCTACAGAATTACACACAGGAGAAGGTTTAGTTCATCATAGACTAGTTCAGCTACAGAATTACACACAAGAGAAGGTTTAGTTCATCATAAACTAGTTCAGCTACGGAATTACACACAGGAGATGGTTTGGTTCATCATGTGCTAGTTTAGCTACAGAATTACACACAAGAGAAGGTTTGGTTCATCATAGACTAGTTCAGCTACAGAATTACACACAGGAGATGGTTTAGTTCATCATAGACTAGTTCAGCTACAGAATTACACACAGGAGAAGGTTAATTCATCATAGACTAGTTCAGCTACAGAATTACACACAGGAGATGGTTTAGTTCATCATAGACTAGTTCAGCTACGGTATTACACACAGGAGATGGTTTGGTTCATCATGTGCTAGTTTAGCTACAGAATTACACACAGGAGAAGGTTTGGTTAATCATAGACTAGTTCAGCTACAGAATTACACACAGGAGAAGGTTTAGTTCATCATAGACTAGTTCAGCTACAGAATTACACACAGGAGAAGTTTTAGTTCACCATAGTTCAGTTACAGAATTACACACAGGATAAGTTTTAGTTCATCATAGACTAGTTCAGCTACAGAATTACACACAGGATAAGTTTTAGTTCATCATGGACTAGTTCAGCTACAGAATTACACACAGGAGAAGGTTTGGTTCATCATGGGCTAGTTCAGCTACAGAATTACACACAGGAGAAGGTTTGGTTCATCATAGACTAGTTCAGCTACAGAATTACACACAGGAGAATGTTTGGTTCATCATAGACTAGTTCAGCTACAGAATTACACACAGGAGAAGGTTTGGTTCATCATAGACTAGTTCAGCTACAGAATTACACACAGGAGAAGGTTTAGTTCATCATAGACTAGTTCAGCTACAGAATTACACACAGGAAATGGTTTGGTTCATCATAGACTAGTTCAGCTACAGAATTACACACAGGAAATAGTTTGGTTCATCATAGTCTAGTTCAGCTACAGAATTACACACAGGAGAAGGTTTATTCATCATAGACTAGTTCAGCTACAGAATTACACACAGGAGAAGGTTTAGTTCATCATAGACTAGTTCAGCTACAGAATTACACACAGGAAATGGTTTGGTTCATCATAGACTAGTTCAGCTACAGAATTACACACAGGAAATGGTTTGGTTCATCATAGACTAGTTCAGCTACAGAATTACACACAGGAGAAGGTTTAGTTCATCATAGACTAGTTCAGCTACAGAATTACACACAGGAAATGGTTTGGTTCATCATAGACTAGTTCAGCTACAGAATTACACACAGGAAATAGTTTGGTTCATCATAGACTAGTTCAGCTACAGAATTACACACAGGAGAAGGTTTAGTTCATCATAGACTAGTTCAGCTACAGAATTACACACAGGAGATGGTTTGGTTCATCATGAGCTAGTTTAGCTACAGAATTACACACAGGAGAAGGTTTGGTTCATCATAGACTAGTTCAGCTACAGAATTACACACATGAGATGGTTTAGTTCATCATAGACTAGTTCAGCTACAGAATTACACACAGGAAATGGTTTGGTTCATCATAGACTAGTTCAGCTACAGAATTACACACAGGAGATGGTTTGGTTCATCATAGACTAGTTCAGCTACAGAATTACACACAGGAGAAGGTTTAGTTCATCATAGACTAGTTCAGCTACAGAATTACACACAGGAGATGGTTTGGTTCATCATAGACTAGTTCAGCTACAGAATTACACACAGGAAATGGTTTGGTTCATCATAGACTAGTTCAGCTACAGAATTACACACAGAAGAAGGTTTAGTTCATCATAGATAGTTCAGCTACAGAATTACACACAGGAGATGGTTTGGTTCATCATAGACTAGTTCAGCTACAGAATTACACACAGGAAATGGTTTGGTTCATCATAGACTAGTTCAGCTACAGAATTACACACAGGAGAATGTTTGGTTCATCATAGACTAGTTCAGCTACAGAATTACACACAGGAGAAGGTTTGGTTCATCATAGACTAGTTCAGCTACAGAATTACACACAGGATAAGTTTTAGTTCATCATAGTTCAGTTACAGAATTACACACAGGATAAGTTTTAGTTCATCATGGACTAGTTCAGTACAGAATTACACACAGGAGAAGGTTTGGTTCATCATAGACTAGTTCAGCTACAGATTACACACAGGAGAATGTTTGGTTCATCATAGACTAGTTCAGCTACAGAATTACACACAGGAGAAGGTTTGGTTCATCATAGACTAGTTCAGCTACAGAATTACACACAGGAGAAGGTTTAGTTCATCATAGACTAGTTCAGCTACAGAATTACACACAGGAAATGGTTTGGTTCATCATAGACTAGTTCAGCTACAGAATTACACACAGGAAATAGTTTGGTTCATCATAGTCTAGTTCAGCTACAGAATTACACACAGGAGAAGGTTAATTCATCATAGACTAGTTCAGCTACAGAATTACACACAGGAGAAGGTTTAGTTCATCATAGACTAGTTCAGCTACAGAATTACACACAGGAAATGGTTTGGTTCATCATAGACTAGTTCAGCTACAGAATTACACACAGGAAATGGTTTGGTTCATCATAGACTAGTTCAGCTACAGAATTACACACAGGAGAAGGTTTAGTTCATCATAGACTAGTTCAGCTACAGAATTACACACAGGAAATGGTTTGGTTCATCATAGACTAGTTCAGCTACAGAATTACACACAGGAGAAGGTTTAGTTCATCATAGACTAGTTCAGCTACAGAATTACACACAGAGA
The DNA here is from genome assembly GCA_032433765.1 of Megaustenia siamemsis. Classification (NCBI taxonomy): domain Eukaryota; kingdom Metazoa; phylum Mollusca; class Gastropoda; order Stylommatophora; family Ariophantidae; genus Megaustenia; species Megaustenia siamemsis. The sequence continues at coordinate 1,085,359 of JAVIAB010000026.1, read as the reverse complement.
AAGTTTAGTTCATCATAGACTAGTTCAGCTACAGAATTACACACAGGAGATGGTTTGGTTCATCATGAGCTAGTTTAGCTACAGAATTACACACAGGAGAAGGTTTGGTTCATCATAGACTAGTTCAGCTACAGAATTACACACAGGAGATGGTTTAGTTCATCATAGACTAGTTCAGCTACAGAATTACACACAGGAAATGGTTTGGTTCATCATAGACTAGTTCAGCTACAGAATTACACACAGGAGATGGTTTAGTTCATCATAGACTAGTTCAGCTACAGAATTACACACAGGAGATGGTTTGGTTCATCATGTGCTAGTTCAGCTACAGAATTACACACAGGAGAAGGTTTAGTTCATCATAGATAGTTCAGCTACAGAATTACACACAGGAGATGGTTTGGTTCATCATAGACTAGTTCAGCTACAGAATTACACACAGGAGAAGGTTTAGTTCATCATGGGCTAGTTCAGCTACAGAATTACACACAGGAGAAGGTTTAGTTCATCATAGATAAGTTCAGCTACAGAATTACACACAGGAGATGGTTTGGTTCATCATAGACTAGTTCAGCTACAGAATTACACACAGGAGATGGTTTGGTTCATCATAGACTAGTTCAGCTACAGAATTACACACAGGAGAATGTTTGGTTCATCATAGACTAGTTCAGCTACAGAATTACACACAGGAGAAGGTTTAGTTCATCATAGACTAGTTCAGCTACAGAATTACACACAGGAGATGGTTTGGTTCATCATAGACTAGTTCAGCTACAGAATTACACACAGGAAATGGTTTGGTTCATCATAGACTAGTTCAGCTACAGAATTACACACAGGAGAAGGTTTGGTTCATCATAGACTAGTTCAGCTACAGAATTACACACAGGAAATGGTTTGGTTCATCATAGACTAGTTCAGCTACAGAATTACACACAGGAGAAGGTTTAGTTCATCATAGACTAGTTCAGCTACAGAATTACACACAAGAGAAGGTTTAGTTCATCATAGACTAGTTCAGCTACGGAATTACACACAGGAGATGGTTTGGTTCATCATGTGCTAGTTTAGCTACAGAATTACACACAAGAGAAGGTTTGGTTCATCATAGACTAGTTCAGCTACAGAATTACACACAGGAGATGGTTTAGTTCATCATAGACTAGTTCAGCTACAGAATTACACACAGGAGAAGGTTAATTCATCATAGACTAGTTCAGCTACAGAATTACACACAGGAGATGGTTTAGTTCATCATAGACTAGTTCAGCTACGGTATTACACACAGGAGATGGTTTGGTTCATCATGTGCTAGTTAGCTACAGAATTACACACAGGAGAAGGTTTGGTTAATCATAGACTAGTTCAGCTACAGAATTACACACAGGAGAAGGTTTAGTTCATCATAGACTAGTTCAGCTACAGAATTACACACAGGAAATGGTTTGGTTCATCATAGACTAATTCAGCTACAGAATTACACACAGGAGAAGGTTTAGTTCATCATAGACTAGTTCAGCTACAGAATTACACACAGGAGAAGGTTTGGTTCATCATAGACTAGTTCAGCTACAGAATTACACACAGGAGAAGGTTTAGTTCATCATAGACTAGTTCAGCTACAGAATTACACACAGGAAATGGTTTGGTTCATCATAGACTAATTCAGCGACAGAATTACACACAGGAGAAGGTTTAGTTCATCATAGATAAGTTCAGCTACATAATTACACACAGGAGATGGTTTGGTTCATCATGTGCTAGTTTAGCTACAGAATTACACACAGGAGAAGGTTTAGTTCATCATGGGCTAGTTTAGCTACAGAATTACACACAGGAGAAGGTTTAGTTCATCATAGATAAGTTCAGCTACAGAATTACACACAGGAGATGGTTTGGTTCATCATACACTAGTTCAGCTACAGAATTACACACAGGAAATGGTTTGGTTCATCATAGACTAGTTCAGCTACATAATTACACACAGGAGAATGTTTGGTTCATCATAGACTAGTTCAGATACAGAATTACACACAGGAGAAGGTTTGGTTCATCATAAACTAGTTCAGCTACAGAATTACACACAGGAGAAGGTTTAGTTCATCATAGACTAGTTCAGCTACAGAATTACACACAGGAAATGGTTTGGTTCATCATAGACTAGTTCAGCTACAGAATTACACACAGGAAATGGTTTGGTTCATCATAGTCTAGTTCAGCTACAGAATTACACACAGGAGAAGGTTTAGTTCATCATAGACTAGTTCAGCTACAGAATTACACACAGGAAATGGTTTGGTTCATCATAGACTAGTTCAGCTACAGAATTACACACAGGAGAAGGTTTAGTTCATCATAGACTAGTTCAGCTACAGAATTACACACAAGAGAAGGTTTAGTTCATCATAAACTAGTTCAGCTACAGAATTACACACAGTAGATGGTTTGGTTCATCATGTGCTAGTTTAGCTACAGAATTACACACAAGAGAAGGTTTGGTTCATCATAGACTAGTTCAGCTACAGAATTACACACAGGAGATGGTTTAGTTCATCATAGACTAGTTCAGCTACAGAATTACACACAGGAGAAGGTTAATTCATCATAGACTAGTTCAGCTACAGAATTACACACAGGAGATGGTTTAGTTCATCATAGACTAGTTCAGCTACGGTATTACACACAGGAGATGGTTTGGTTCATCAAGTGCTAGTTTAGCTACAGAATTACACACAGGAGAAGGTTTGGTTAATCATAGACTAGTTCAGCTACAGAATTACACACAGGAGAAGGTTTAGTTCATCATAGACTAGTTCAGCTACAGAATTACACACAGGATAAGTTTTAGTTCACCATAGTTCAGTTACAGAATTACACACAGGATAAGTTTTAGTTCATCATGGACTAGTTCAGCTACAGAATTACACACAGGATAAGTTTTAGTTCATCATGGACTAGTTCAGCTACAGAATTACACACAGGAGAAGGTTTGGTTCATCATGGGCTAGTTCAGTCACAGAATTACACACAGGAGAAGGTTTGGTTCATCATAGACTAGTTCAGCTACAGATTTACACACAGGAGAATGTTTGGTTCATCATAGACTAGTTCAGCTACAGAATTACACACAGGAGAAGGTTTGGTTCATCATAGACTAGTTCAGCTACAGAATTACACACAGGAGAAGGTTTAGTTCATCATAGACTAGTTCAGCTACTGAATTACACACAGGAAATGGTTTGGTTCATCATAGACTAGTTCAGCTACAGAATTACACACAGGAAATAGTTTGGTTCATCATAGTCTAGTTCAGCTACAGAATTACACACAGGAGAAGGTTAATTCATCATAGACTAGTTCAGCTACAGAATTACACACAGGAGAAGGTTTAGTTCATCATAGACTAGTTCAGCTACAGAATTACACACAGGAAATGGTTTGGTTCATCATAGACTAGTTCAGCTACAGAATTACACACAGGAAATGGTTTGGTTCATCATAGTCTAGTTCAGCTACAGAATTACACACAGGAGAAGGTTTAGTTCATCATAGACTAGTTCAGCTACAGAATTACACACAGGAAATGGTTTGGTTAATCATAGACTAGTTCAGCTACAGAATTACACACAGGAGAAGGTTTAGTTCATCATAGACTAGTTCAGCTACAGAATTACACACAAGAGAAAGTTTAGTTCATCATAGACTAGTTCAGCTACAGAATTACACACAGGAGATGGTTTGGTTCATCATGAGCTAGTTTAGCGACAGAATTACACACAGGAGAAGGTTTGGTTCATCATAGACTAGTTCAGCTACAGAATTACACACATGAGATGGTTTAGTTCATCATAGACTAGTTCAGCTACAGAATTACACACAGGAAATGGTTTGGTTCATCATAGACTAGTTCAGCTACAGAATTACACACAGGAGATGGTTTAGTTCATCATAGACTAGTTCAGCTACGGAATTACACACAGGAGATGGTTTGGTTCATCATGTGCTAGTTTAGCTACAGAATTACATACAGGAGAAGGTTTAGTTCATCATAGATAGTTCAGCTACAGAATTACACACAGGAGATTGTTTAGTTCATCATGGCTAGTTCAGCCACAGAATTACACACAGGAGATGGTTTGGTTCATCATAGACTAGTTCAGCTACAGAATTGCACACAGGATAAGGTGTATAGTTCATCATAGACTAGTTCAATTACACACGTAAGTTTAGTTCTTCATAGACTAGGTCAGTTACAGAATTACACACAGGGTAAGGTTTAGTTCATCATAGACTAGTTCAATTACAGACTCACACATTGTAAGGATTATTTCTTCATAGACTAGTTCAATTACACAAGTAAATTTTAGTTCTTCATAGTCTAGTTCAGTTACAGAATTACACAAATAGTAGGGTTTAGTTATTAGACTGGGCACAATAATAACATCAGATGGAAGATGCACCACAAAAATAAAAAGCAGAATAGCTCAGGCCAAAATAGCATTTCATAAACTGGAAAATATCTTATGAAAGAAATCTATGTCAATAGAAATGAGAGAGTTAATCGGTGCTATAGAACCAATTCTGACCTATGGAAGCGCATCATGGACAGTAGACAAACAAATGAAAAGACGATTAGAGGCCACAGAGATGGGATTACTCAGAAGAATGCTGAAAGTTCCCTGGACAGCTAAAAAGACCAATGAGGAAGTTCTCAAAGAGGCCAACACAAAAAGGCAGCTCCTAAAAAACATCAGAAAGAAATAATCAACATTTTTTGGGCACATCATGAGAAGAGGAAAGTTGGAACATTTGGTTACAGCTGGCAAAATAAAAGGGATGAGAGATCACGGACGACAAAGAGAGAAAATACTGGATAGCTTGGTGTCATGGCATGGAAAACAGTCAACAACAGAACTCATATGATGCACTGTGGATAGTAGATTGTGGATGGACATGATTGCCTACTCCAACTGGTATGGCACATGATGATGATGATTAGACTAGTTCAGTGACAGAATTACACACTGGGTAAAATTTAGTTCTTCACAGACTAGTTCAATTACACACAGGGTAAGGTTTAGTTCTTCATAGACTAGTTCAGTGACAGAATTACACACTGGGTAAGATTTAGTTCTTCATGGGCCAGTTCAGTGACAGAATTACACACTGGGTAAGATTTAGTTCTTCATTGGCCAGTTCAGTGACAGAATTACACACTGGGTAAGATTTAGTTCTTCACAGACTAGTTCAATTACACACAGGGTAAAATTTAGTTGTTCACAGACTAGTTCAGTTACACACTGGGTAAGGTTTAGTTCCTCATGGGCCAGTTCAGTGACAGAATTACACACTGGGTAAGATTTAGTTCTTCATGGGCCAGTTCAGTGACACACTGGGTAAAATTTAGTTCTTCACAGACTAGTTCAATTACACACAGGGTAATGTTTATTTCTTCATAGACTAGTTCAGTTACAGAATTACACACTGGGTAAGATTTAGTTCTTCATGGGCCAGTTCAGTTACAGAATTACACACAGGGTAATGTTTAGTTCATCATGGACAAGTTCAGCTACAGAATTACACACAGGATAAGTTTTAGTTCATCATAGACTAATTCAGCTACAGAATTACACACAGGATAAGTTTTAGTTCATCATGGACTAGTTCAGCTACAGAATTACACACAGGATAAGTTTTAGTTCACCATAGTTAAGTTACAGAATTACACACAGGAGAAGGTTTGGTTCATCATGGGCTAGTTCAGTCACAGAATTACACACAGGAGAAGGTTTGGTTCATCATGGGCTAGTTCAGTCACATAATTACACACAGGAGAAGGTTTAGTTCATCATAGACTAGTTCAGCTACAGAATTACACACAGGAGAAGGTTTGGTTCATCATAGACTAGTTCAGCTACAGAATTACACACAGGAGAAGGTTTTGTTCATCATAGACTAGTTCAGCTACAGAATTACACACAGGAGAAGGTTTAGTTCATCATAGACTAGTTCAGCTACAGAATTACACACAGGAAATGGTTTGGTTCATCATTCACTAGTTCAGCTACAGAATTACACACAGGAAATGGTTTGGTTCATCATAGACTAGTTCAGTTACCGAATTACACACAGGAGAAGGTTTAGTTCATCATAGACTAGTTCAGCTACAGAATTACACACAGGAGATGGTTTGGTTCATCATGTGCTAGTTTAGCTACAGAATTACACACAGGTGAAGGTTTAGTTCATCATGGGCTAGTTTAGCTACAGAATTACACACAGGAGAAGGTTTAGTTCATCATAGATAAGTTCAGCTACAGAATTACACACAGGAGATGGTTTGGTTCATCATAGACTAGTACAGCTACAGAATTACACACAGGAAATGGTTTGGTTCATCATAGACTAGTTCAGCTACAGAATTACACACAGGAAATGGTTTGGTTAATCATAGACTAGTTCAACTAAAGAATTACACACAGGAAATGGTTTGGTTCATCATAGACTAGTTCAGCTACAGAATTACACACAGGAAATGGTTTGGTTCATCATAGACTAGTTCAGCTACAGAATTACACACAGGAGATGGTTTAGTTCATCATAGACTAGTTCAGCTATGGAATTACACACAGGAGATGGTTTGGTTCATCATGTGCTAGTTTAGCTACAGAATTACACACAGGAGAAGGTTTAGTTCATCATAGGTAAGTTCAGCTACAGAATTACACACAGGAGAAGGTCTAATTCATCGTATACTAGTTCAGCTACAGAATTACACACAGGAGAAGGTTTAGTTCATCATAGATAAGTTCAGCTACAGAATTACACACACAGGAGATGGTTTGGTTCATCATAGACTAGTTCAGCTACAGAATTACACACAGGAGATGGTTTAGTTGATCATAGACTGGTTCAGCTACAGAATTACACACAGGAGAAGGTTTGGTTCATCATAGACTAGTTCAGCTACAGAATTACACACAGGAGAAGGTTTTGTTCATCATAGACTAGTTCAGCTACAGAATTACACACAGGAGAAGGTTTAGTTCATCATAGACTAGTTCAGCTACAGAATTACACACAGGAAATGGTTTGGTTCATCATTCACTAGTTCAGCTACAGAATTACACACAGGAAATGGTTTGGTTCATCATAGACTAGTTCAGTTACCGAATTACACACAGGAGAAGGTTTAGTTCATCATAGACTAGTTCAGCTACAGAATTACACACAGGAGATGGTTTGGTTCATCATGTGCTAGTTTAGCTACAGAATTACACACAGGTGAAGGTTTAGTTCATCATGGGCTAGTTTAGCTACAGAATTACACACAGGAGAAGGTTTAGTTCATCATAGATAAGTTCAGCTACAGAATTACACACAGGAGATGGTTTGGTTCATCATAGACTAGTACAGCTACAGAATTACACACAGGAAATGGTTTGGTTCATCATAGACTAGTTCAGCTACAGAATTACACACAGGAAATGGTTTGGTTAATCATAGACTAGTTCAACTAAAGAATTACACACAGGAAATGGTTTGGTTCATCATAGACTAGTTCAGCTACAGAATTACACACAGGAAATGGTTTGGTTCATCATAGACTAGTTCAGCTACAGAATTACACACAGGAGATGGTTTAGTTCATCATAGACTAGTTCAGCTATGGAATTACACACAGGAGATGGTTTGGTTCATCATGTGCTAGTTTAGCTACAGAATTACACACAGGAGAAGGTTTAGTTCATCATAGGTAAGTTCAGCTACAGAATTACACACAGGAGAAGGTCTAATTCATCGTATACTAGTTCAGCTACAGAATTACACACAGGAGAAGGTTTAGTTCATCATAGATAAGTTCAGCTACAGAATTACACACACAGGAGATGGTTTGGTTCATCATAGACTAGTTCAGCTACAGAATTACACACAGGAGATGGTTTAGTTGATCATAGACTGGTTCAGCTACAGAATTACACACAGGAGAAGGTTTAGTTCATCATGGGCTAGTTCAGCTACAGAATTACACACAGGAGAAGGTTTAGTTCATCATAGACTAGTTCAGCTACAGAATTACACACAGGAGATGGTTTGGTTCATCATGTGCTAGTTTAGCTACAGAATTACACACAGGAGAAGGTTTAGTTCATCATGGGCTAGTTTAGCTACAAAATTACACACAGGAGAAGGTTTAGTTCATCATAGATCAGTTCAGCTACAGAATTACACACAGGAGATGGTTTGGTTCATCATAGACTAGTACAGCTACAGAATTACACACAGGAAATGGTTTGGTTCATCATAGACTAGTTCAGCTACAGAATTACACACAGGAAATGGTTTAGTTCATCATAGATAAGTTCAGCTACAGAATTACACACAGGAGAAGGTTTAGTTCATCATAGACTAGTTCAGCTACAGAATTACACACAGGAGAAGGTTTAGTTCATCATAGACTAGTTCAGCTACAGAATTACACACAGGAGATGGTTTGGTTCATCATAAACTAGTTCAGCTACAGAATTACACACAGAAGGTTTGGTTCATCATGGGCTAGTTCAGCTACAGAATTACACACAGGAGAAGGTTTAGTTCATCATAGACTAGTTCAGCTACAGAATTACACACAGGAGATGGTTTGGTTCATCATAAACTAGTTCAGCTACAGAATTACACACAGAAGGTTTGGTTCATCATGGGCTAGTTCAGTCACAGAATTACACAGGGTAAGATTTCATTCATAATGGGTAGTTCAGCTACAGAATTGAGAATTACAAGGTAAGGTTTGGTTCTTCGTAGACTAGTTCAACACATCGATGAGTGAATTGAAGTGACCCAGAATCAATCACAAGAACTGTGGACACCAGTGTTAGAGAGATAGCAGAGAACAATGGAAGCAGAAATGCTTGAACAAAAATTGAGACACTTCCCAAACAGGCTTTATTTTGGCAAGGCTACTGTAGTTAGCACATTCTAGCCGATATCTCATGCTTCAAGCATTCTTTTGCTGACAATCGGTTACAAATATTTAAATTGTGTCAACTGTCCTAGCTTTTGTCCATATATTCTGATGTTTGTGACATCTAACTGTGGTGTAATTTACTACCTAAAAATGATGTTAAAGGTAAGAACCAAATACAGCAAGGACACAAATATACTTTGTGGGCGTGACATGATTTTATTTTCTGTTCTTTTTGACAGAACTCCGAGTCTGACATGCCTAAAATGTGACCAATACTGTAATCAGGGCTTTTTTCAGCCACAATGGTTTGGAACACACTTTGGTATAGTTCGTTCACAAATTCCTGCCCACAAAGTTTAATAATATCTCAGAAACTGATGAATTTCTGTCATTCTTTTTCGTGAAATCTTATTTTATCACCGACCTTCAGTCTGATTTTTTTGCCCTACTGTCATGCATTTAGGAATGATTTTTGCTTATTTGAGGTATATAAAAATATGATTTCCTTGCTTGTCCTAAATTTTAGGATTTTACAATACCCACATTAGTTGTAATCAAAAAAAAAAAAAAAAGTACCCCAGTCATGCCAAGTGGCGTATAGGGAATATGGTGTTAGTGACCATAAATTTTACAGACCTTCGGCACATGATTTTTGGGGTAATGTGGTCGGTATTACGCCCGTGCCGCTTTACTTTCCCAGAAAAAAATCCGGTACCCATTAAAGGCTGGGTGAACCCGGAAGCCGTCGGTTGGGATCGAACCCTACCTCTTGTCCTTTGTAGTCCAGTTCACTAACCACTGAGCTATCGCGGCTCACTAGTTGTAATCAACTCACCAATTAAAAAGGCAAATTTCACGTGCACACCACACAATCTTTTTACCATTTCACACTCTTAACTTGTGAGACGTGCGCCACTCCGAGGTTTTATTTTGGTAATTTCATTTCCAGTTAGTTAAATTGGTCCAGAGGCACATTTTGACAAAATATTTACTATTAATGAATATTCCTGTATGTGTGATAACTTGTAAGCTGTTGTGAAGTGACTACTTGATTTGTAAAACCATGAAGAGTTTCAAGTGTAAATTCATCACTATACAAAAGGTAACTGTGTTACTGTACATGTACTTTGTAAGGAATCTAAAAGGGGTCGGTTATATTATGATATCAAAAACCAGAAAACAGAACACGGACAGCTCTAAATATAGATAGAAAGTCTTTCAATCGATGGATAGGACAGAACTTTAACTCAGCAGAGGCGACGGTCATGCAAGGGAGTTTACCAATCTCTATGACGAAGATATAAAATCAAATGAACAATGTTTGCCCTATTCAATGTGATACGGATACATACTCCTTTGGCTTGCGTTGTCAGAAAATGAATAATTTACAGTAAAATCTAATGTTTAGAGCACGCGGTTTGATATTTTCCTAAAATTATATAACAAAAAAACAATTAGTGCAAATTTCAGACTACCTTTGTACTTCAATGTTATCAAATGTGGTCGGTGAACAAATATTTCCTCAGTTTCCAACAACTCTATGGGCATGAATTTGTGAACGAACTAATTTGAGGGTTTTGACAGTCCCAGAATGCATGTTCTAGAAGTAACCAGGATTGCTTGAGATTTTCTTGTTTCACTAACTAATTTAATTTGGTCGATGGATCATTCTCACATAGGACACACACAAGAGTGTTCATCTCCTCAGTATGTCCCTCAGTGTGTGGTGACTGACGACTCCAGTTCTGTGTTGATTTGCTATTCCTGTGTCTTCCGCACCTCACTCTCCTTTCTGGCGTCTCCAATTTTGACCTGATGTTCACGCAGTCTAATTGTGGTTGGTCATGATCATCCTTCAAGTCATTAGCTCGCCCTACCTCCCTGAGGGCATTCAGAATATCAGCCATGTCCATTGCATGTCTGCCATCCACAGTTGTCAGCTCGTTCATTTCCGTTCATGTTCGAGTGTCTGTCCCAAAATGTGGACAAATGTGAAACATTATAGTCAACCCTCAAGTTATTTAGTAACACTAATCATTGTCTTCGAAACCAGACCCCTTTGATCTTCTAGAGCATACCCATCGATTCAATTACAAAAATTGTAATTTTGTTTTACGAAATGTTCTATTTCCAATCAACTTTTTTCAAGAGAAATGATGTTAATTATTTCGTTTTCTTTCTCCAGTGAACTTTTTGTACAAAGCCTTCCGTGAGAACCATATTGAAGTCATTCTGGAGACACTGAGCAAGCCACCGTACAAGTCACCCGTACAGATCTTGGCAGGACAGATGCTAGAGATGTTTACAGGAATCAGGAGTCGCAGATCTAGTTTACGAGATGAGAAAATTGACGGCAACGAAGTTTACAACGATTACTGAACTGTGATGGAGCAAGATAACCATAACGTTTGTGATTGCATGTGATGGTTAGCTCTTGGTGCTTCTATTTTTTTTTCTCTTTCAAACTGAAAATTGTATTTGTTGTGTTGTGATGCAAAAGTTGCAGTGTTGGACATGTCTGCGTTTATATTGTGACCATAGAGCAATACTTAAACCAGAACATGTGTAAAGTTGCAATACTTGAACCAGAACACGTGTAAAGTTGCAATATTTGAACCAGAACATGTGTAAAGTTGCAGTGTTTGAACTAGACACGTGTATTTTTAGCAAGACATTCCAGCAAAGTTGCAACATCAGGCTTTATCATGACATCTGGTGTTCTCCTCCCTTGATCCATGAAAGGCAACACAACCATAGCGGAGGTGAAATCAAAACTGTCACCTGAACATCTATGCAATAAGTTTCCCAACCCCATAGTAATGAGATCAACACTGACACAGTCTAGCTTTTTTATATTTTTATTTCATGGAAGAAAGAAAGCAAAGTGCTCGTGAATAATGATTTCTTGGTAGCAGGACCAACATGGAGGCGAGTTACCAAGAGACTTTTCTTTCTTTCTTCATTCAAGTTTGATGATGTGAACTTGACTCGTCCTGTACCATGATGGAGGAACACAAGCTGGTCACACGGTCAGTAATCGTATATGGAGGGGTAGAAACATCATGACACAAGATGAGTTGGCAGTACTTGTATATGGAGGGGTAGAAACATCATGACACAAGATGAGTTGGCAGTACTTGTATATGGAGGGGTAGAAACATCATGACACAAGATGAGTTGGCAGTACTTGTATATGGAGGGGTAGAAACATCATGACACAAGATGAGTTGGCAGTACCTGTATATGGAGGGGTAGGAACATCATGACACAAGATGAGTTGGCAGTACTTGTATATGGAGGGGTAGAAACATCATGACACAAGATGAGTTGGCAGTACTTGTATATGGAGGGGTAGAAACATCATGACACAAGATGAGTTGGTCACACGGTCAGTACTCGTATATGGAGGGGTAGAAACATCATGACACAAGATGAGTTGGCAGTACTTGTATATGGAGGGGTAGGAACAACATGACACAAGATGAGTTGGTCAAACGGTCAGTACTCGTATATGGAGGGGTAGAAACATCATGACACAAGATGAGTTGGCAGTACTTGTATATGGAAGGGTAGGAACAACATCATGACACAAGATGAGCTGGTCACATGGTCAGTACTCGTATATGGAGGGGTAGGAACAACATGACACAAGATGAGTTGGCAGTACTTGTATATGGAGGGGTAGAAACATCATGACACAAGATGAGTTGGCAGTACTTGTATATGGAGGGGTAGGAACAACATCATGACAGAAGATGAGCTGGTCACATGGTCAGTACTCGTATATGGAGGGGTAGAAACATCATGACACAAGATGAGTTGGCAGTACTTGTATATGGAAGGGTAGGAACAACATCATGACACAAGATGAGTTGGCAGTACTTGTATATGGAGGGGTAGAAACATCATGACACAAGATGAGTTGGCAGTACTTGTATATGGACGGGTAGGAACAACATCATGACACAAGATGAGCTGGTCACATGGTCAGTACTCGTATATGGAGGGGTAGAAACATCATGACACAAGATGAGTTGGCAGTACTTGTATATGGAAGGGTAGGAACAACATCATGACACAAGATGAGTTGGCAGTACTTGTATATGGAGGGGTAGGAACAACATGACACAAGATGAGCTGGTCACACGGTCAGTACTCGTATATGGAGGGGTAGAAACATCATGACACAAGATGAGTTGGCAGTACTTGTATATGGACGGGTAGGAACAACATCATGACACAAGATGAGCTGGTCACATGGTCAGTACTCGTATATGGAGGGGTAGAAACATCATGACACAAGATGAGTTGGCAGTACTTGTATATGGAAGGGTAGGAACAACATCATGACACAAGATGAGTTGGCAGTACTTGTATATGGAGGGGTAGGAACAACATGACACAAGATGAGCTGGTCACACGGTCAGTACTCGTATATGGAGGGGTAGAAACATCATGACACAAGATGAGTTGGCAGTACTTGTATATGGAAGGGTAGGAACAACATCATGACACAAGATGAGCTGGTCACATGGTCGGTACTCGTATATGGAGGGGTAGGAACAACATCATGACACAAGATGAGCTGGTCACATGGTCAGTACTCGTATATGGAGGGGTAGGAACAACATCATGACACAAGATGAGTTGGCAGTACTTGTATATGGAGGGGTAGGAACAACATCATGACACAAGATGAGCTGGTCACATGGTCAGTACTCGTATATAAAGGGGTAGGAACAACATCATGACACAAGATGAGCTGGTCACATGGTCAGTACTCGTATATGGAGGGGTAGGAACAACATCATGACACAAGATGAGCTGGTCACATGGTCAGTACTCGTATATGGAGGGGTAGGAACATCATGACACAAGATGAGTTGGCAGTACTTGTATATGGAGGGGTAGGAACAATATGACACAAGATGAGCTGGTCACATGGTCAGTACTCGTATATGGAGGGGTAGAAACATCATGACACAAGATGAGTTGGCAGTACTTGTATATGGAGGGGTAGGAACAACATCATGATACAAGATGAGCTGGTCACATGGTCAGTACTCATATATGGAGGGGTAGAAACATCATGACACAAGATGAGTTGGCAGTACTTGTATATGGAGGGGTAGGAACAACATCATGACACAAGATGAGTTGGCAGTACTTGTATATGGAGCGGTAGGAACAACATCATGACACAAGATGAGCTGGTCACATGGTCAGTACTCGTATATGGAGGGGTAGAAACATCATGACACAAGATGAGCTGGTCACATGGTCAGTACTCGTATATGAAGGGGTAGGAACATCATGACACAAGATGAGTTGGCAGTACTCGTATATGGAGGGGTAGAAACATCATGACACAAGATGAGTTGGCAGTACTTGTATATGGATGGGTAGGAACAACATGACACAAGATGAGCTGGTCACATGGTCAGTACTCGTATATGAAGGGGTAGGAACATCATGACACAAGATGAGTTGGCAGTACTCGTATATGGAGGGGTAGAAACATCATGACACAAGATGAGTTGGCAGTACTTGTATATGGAGGGGTAGAAACATCATGACACAAGATGAGTTGGCAGTACTCGTATATGGAGGGGTAGGAACATGGCACAAGATGAGCTGGCCAATCCTTGTATATGGAGGGGTAAGAACATCATGACACAAGATGAGTTGGCAGTACTCGTATATGGAGGGTTAGGAACAACATCATGACACAAGATGAGTTGGCAGTACTTGTATATGGAGGGTTAGGAACAACATCATGACACAAGATGAGTTGGCAGTACTTGTATATGGAGGGTTAGGAACAACATCATGACACAAGATGAGTTGGCAGTACTTGTATATGGAGGGGTAGGAACAATATCATGACACAAGATGAGTTGGCAGTACTTGTATATGGAGGGGTAGGAACAACATCATGACACAAGATGAGTTGGCAGTACTTGTATATGGAGGGGTAGGAACAACATCATGACACAAGATGAGTTGGCAGTACTTGTATATGGAGGGGTAGGAACAACATCATGACACAAGATGAGTTGGCAGTACTTGTATATGGAGGGGTAGGAACATCATCATGATGGCACAAGATGAGCTGGTCAGTACTCGTATATGGAGGGGTAGGAACATCATCATGATGGCACAAGATGAGCTGGTCAGTACTCGTATATGGAGGGGTAGGAACATCATCATGATGGCACAAGATGAGCTGGTCAGTACTCGTATATGTGTGTATCCTGAGTTGACCCTAAATTGCGGCGTGGCTGACACTGTGGCAGGTACCACCTGTTGGACACACACACACCCCCCCCTCCCCTTTTCATCTGATCTTTGGTGAACCTCAGAGATCTGAAGGAAAACAAAAGTTGCTTCTAGGAATTGAACCAGGGCTTTTATGATCAGGAAGTGAGGACACTAACCACTAGTGTTCCTAAAGAGGTAGAGTATGATCTGGATCACAGATCCTGGCAGTCAGCCCCCAGGGCTTTTACAGACCCTCCCTTTTCCTGATTGTTGGGAACAAATGATGGAAGGCACCATAGAGATGTCTAGTTGAAAGTTCTAGCAAAATTCCAGCAAGACAGAACGTATGCAATGATTACAACAGGGAATTTGTGTACGGCTGTGAAAGGAGAAAATGCTGGAAGTACATCAGAACAGACTGCCAAGTTGTCATGAGGACACTAACTCTTCTAGGAGGGAATGAGTGAGAGCAGGAAAGAAAAAAAAAAAAAGCCACAAGAGCTGCCATGTTTTTTGCTGTCACCGGTAAAGGGTGTAGTTGCCCAATGTGATCACACACACACCAAGACATCCTACAGCTTCTCGTTGTCATCCATCGCTAGTAGGGTGTAGTTGCCACGTCATTCTTTACAGCAAGTCGTGATAGCACACATTTTGGTCCAGGACATCCCTTTGATCAGACTAGTCATTCTATAGCCATTTTGGATAGATGCAAGATTATTGGTCAGTTCTGATTCTCTTATGATGTAAACAGTCAGCTAATAGTTGCTGACCCTTTCAGCCCAGGTACTTAATGACAGCCTTATGATGGACAAAACATTCAAATGAGAACCTACAGGCAAGCTGTCATTGATTGTCTGTGAACATGATAGACAACTGCCGCCTAGCAGGCCATCAGAGGTCGATGGTTACTTCATCTTTCGTTCACATCGGTCTGTATCTGCAATGATGTTTTTTCAAAACAAAAAAAATGTGGTTGTCAAGAACAGCAGACATAATCAGTGTCTTGCGCTGATAGTTATGTGTCCTTGGAGAGAAGTGGTGAACTGATCTACAGGAGGTCAGACTCGAAACCCTGGCCATGTGATTTCTAAACCACTTTCTTTTCTTTGATCACAGAAGTCTTGAGGCAATAACAGTTCTACCATTTCCTGCAGTCCCAAGGGTACTCCATGTCTGGCCCGTGGTGTCTAAAGATGGATGGAGAGAAGTAGAGAAAATGTCAAAGAATAGGGATGGGTGGAGAGAAGTAGAGAAAATGTCCAAGAATAGGGATGGACGGAGAGACCTTGTCTGTGGTCTAGACTGGAGAGAAGCAGAGAAAATGTCCAAGAATAGGGATGGGTGGAGAGACCTTGTCTGTGGTCTAGACTGGAGAGAAGTAGAGAAAATGTCCAAGAACAGGGATGGGTGGAGACACCTTGTCTGTGGTCTAGACTGGAGAGAAGTAGAGAAAATGTCCAAGAATAGGGATGGGTGGAGACACCTTGTCTGTGGTCTAGACTGGAGAGAAGTAGAGAAAATGTCCAAGAACAGGGATGGGTGGAGACACCTTGTCTGTGGTCTAGACTGGAGAGAAGCAGAGAAAATGTCCAGGTGGAGACACCTTGTCTGTGGTCTAGACTGGAGAGAAGCAGAGAAAATGTCCAAGAATAGGGATGGGTGGAGACACCTTGTCTGTGGTCTAGACTGGAGAGAAGTAGAGAAAATGTCCAAGAATAGGGATGGATGGAAAGAAGTAGAGAAAATGTCCAAGAATAGGGATGGAGAGAAGTAGAGAAAATGTCCAAGAATAGGGATGTATGGAGAGAAGTAGAGAAAATGTCCAAGAATAGGTGATGGATGGAGAGAAGTAAAGAAAATGTCCAAGAATAGGGATGGACGGAGAGACCTTGTCTGTGGTCTAGACTGGAGAGAAGTAGAGAAAATGTCCAAGAACAGGGATGGGTGGAGACACCTTGTCTGTGGTCTAGACTGGAGAGAAGTAGAGAAAATGTCCAAGAATAGGGATGGATGGAGACACCTTGTCTGTGGTCTAGACTGGAGAGAAGTAGAGAAAATGTCCAAGAATAGGGATGAATGGAGAGAAGTAGAGAAAATGTCAAAGAATAGGGATGAATGGAGAGAAGTAGAGAAAATGTCCAAGAATAGGGATGGATGGAGAGACCTAGTATGTGGTCTAGACTGGAGAGTAGAGAAAATGTCCAAGAATAGGGATGGACCGGAGAGACCTGGTCTGTGGTCTAAACTGGAGAGAATCAGAGAAAATGTCCAAGAATAGGGATGGGTGGAGAGACCTTGTCTGTGGTCTAGACTGGAGAGAAGTAGAGAAAATGTCCAGGTGGAGACACCTTGTCTGTGGTCTAGACTGGAGAGAAGCAGAGAAAATGTCCAAGAATAGGGATTGGTGGAGACACCTTGTCTGTGGTCTAGACTGGAGAGAAGTAGAGAAAATGTCCAAGAACAGGGATGGGTGGAGCCACCTTGTCTGTGGTCTAGACTGGAGAGAAGCAGAGAAAATGTCCAAGAATAGGGATGGGTGGAGACACCTTGTCTGTGGTCTAGACTGGAGAGAAGTAGAGAAAATGTCCAAGAATAGGGATGTATGGAAAGAAGTAGAGAAAATGTCCAAGAATAGGGATGGGTGGAGCCACCTTGTCTGTGGTCTAGACTGGAGAGAAGTAGAGAAAATGTCCAAGAATAGGGATGGGTGGAGACACCTTGTCTGTGGTCTAGACTGGAGAGAAGTACAGAAAATGTCCAAGAATAGGGATGTATGGAAAGAAGTAGAGAAAATGTCCAAGAATAGGGATGGATGGAAAGAAGTAGAGAAAATGTCCAAGAATAGGGATGGATGGAGAGAAGTAAAGAAATTATCCAAGAATAAGGATGGAGAGAAGTAGAGAAAATGTCCAAGAATAGGGATGGATGGAGAGAAGTAGAGAAAATGTCCAAGAATAGGGATGGATGGAGAGAAGTAAAGAAAATGTCCAAGAATAGGGATGGACGGAGAGACCTTGTCTGTGGTCTAGACTGGAGAGAAGTAGAGAAAATGTCCAAGAACAGGGATGGGTGGAGACACCTTGTCTGTGGTCTAGACTGGAGAGAAGTAGAGAAAATGTCCAAGAATAGGGATGGATGGAGACACCTTGTCTGTGGTCTAGACTGGAGAGAAGTAGAGAAAATGTCCAAGAATAGAGATGAATGGAGAGAAGTAGAGAAAATGTCCAAGAATAGGGATGGATGGAGAGACCTAGTATGTGGTCTAGACTGGAGAGTAGAAAAAATGTCCAAGAATAGGGATGGACCGGAGAGACCTGGTCTGTGGTCTAAACTGGAGAGAAGCAGAGAAAATGTCCAAGAATAGGGATGGGTGGAGACACCTTGTCTGTGGTCTAGACTGGAGAGAAGTAGAGAAAATGTCCAAGAACAGGGATGGGTGGAGCCACCTTGTCTGTGGTCTAGACTGGAGAGAAGCAGAGAAAATGTCCAGGTGGAGACACCTTGTCTGTGGTCTAGACTGGAGAGAAGCAGAGAAAATGTCCAAGAATAGGGATGGGTGGAGACACCTTGTCTGTGGTCTAGACTGGAGAGAAGTAGAGAAAATGTCCATGAACAGGGATGGGTGGAGACACCTTGTCTGTGGTCTAGACTGGAGATAAGCAGAGAAAATGTCCAGGTGGAGACACCTTGTCTGTGGTCTAGACTGGAGAGAAGCAGAGAAAATGTCCAAGAATAGGGATGGGTGGAGCCACCTTGTCTGTGGTCTAGACTGGAGAGAAGTAGAGAAAATGTCAAAGAATAGGGATGGAGAGAAGTAGAGAAAATGTCCAAGAATAGGGATGGATGGAAAGAAGTAGAGAAAATGTCCAAGAATAGGGATGGAGAGAAGTAGAGAAAATGTCCAAGAATAGGGATGGAGAGAAGTAGAGAAAATGTCCAAGAATAGGGATGGATGGAGAGAAGTAGAGAAAATGTCCAAGAATAGGGATGAATGGAGAGAAGTAAAGAAAATGTCCAAGAATAGGGATGGACGGAGAGACCTGGTCTGTGGTCTAGACTGGGGAGAAGTAGAGAAAATGTCCAAGAATAGGGATGGATGGATCCACCTTGTCTGTGGTCTAGACTGGAGAGAAGTAGAGAAAATGTCCAAGAATAGGGATGGGTGGAGCCACCTTGTCTGTGGTCTAGACTGGAGAGAAGTAGAGAAAATGTCAAAGAATAGGGATGGAGAGAAGTAGAGAAAATGTCCAAGAATAGGGATGGATGGAAAGAAGTAGAGAAAATGTCCAAGAATAGGGATGGATGGAGAGAAGTAAAGAAAATGTCCAAGAATAGGGATGGACGGAGAGACCTTGTCTGTGGTCTAGACTGGAGAGAAGTAGAGAAAATGTCCAAGAACAGGGATGGGTGGAGACACCTTGTCTGTGGTCTAGACTGGAGAGAAGTAGAGAAAATGTCCAAGAATAGGGATGGATGGAGACACCTTGTCTGTGGTCTAGACTGGAGAGAAGTAGAGAAAATGTCCAAGAATAGGGATGAATGGAGAGAAGTAGAGAAAATGTCCAAGAATAGGGATGAATGGAGAGAAGTAGAGAAAATGTCCAAGAATAGGGATGGATGGAGAGACCTAGTATGTGGTCTAGACTGGAGAGTAGAAAAAATGTCCAAGAATAGGGATGGACTGGAGAGACCTGGTCTGTGGTCTAAACTGGAGAGAATCAGAGAAAATTTCCAAGAATAGGGATGGGTGGAGAGACCTTGTCTGTGGTCTAGACTGGAGAGAAGTAGAGAAAATGTCCAAGAACAGGGATGGGTGGAGCCACCTTGTCTGTGGTCTAGACTGGAGAGAAGCAGAGAAAATGTCCAGGTGGAGACACCTTGTCTGTGGTCTAGACTGGAGAGAAGCAGAGAAAATGTCCAAGAATAGGGATGGGTGGAGACACCTTGTCTGTGGTCTAGACTGGAGAGAAGTAGAGAAAATGTCCAAGAATAGGGATGTATGGAAAGAAGTAGAGAAAATGTCCAAGAATAGGGATGGGTGGAGCCACCTTGTCTGTGGTCTAGACTGGAGAGAAGTAGAGAAAATGTCCAAGAATAGGGATGGGTGGAGACACCTTGTCTGTGGTCTAGACTGGAGAGAAGTACAGAAAATGTCCAAGAATAGGGATGTATGGAAAGAAGTAGAGAAAATGTCCAAGAATAGGGATGGATGGAAAGAAGTAGAGAAAATGTCCAAGAATAGGGATGGATGGAGAGAAGTAAAGAAATTATCCAAGAATAAGGATGGAGAGAAGTAGAGAAAATGTCGAAGAATAGGGATGGATGGAGAGAAGTAGAGAAAATGTCCAAGAATAGGGATGGATGGAGAGAAGTAAAGAAAATGTCCAAGAATAGGGATGGACGGAGAGACCTTGTCTGTGGTCTAGACTGGAGAGAAGTAGAGAAAATGTCCAAGAACAGGGATGGGTGGAGACACCTTGTCTGTGGTCTAGACTGGAGAGAAGTAGAGAAAATGTCCAAGAATAGGGATGGATGGAGACACCTTGTCTGTGGTCTAGACTGGAGAGAAGTAGAGAAAATGTCCAAGAATAGGGATGAATGGAGAGAAGTAGAGAAAATGTCCAAGAATAGGGATGAATGGAGAGAAGTAGAGAAAATGTCCAAGAATAGGGATGGATGGAGAGACCTAGTATGTGGTCTAGACTGGAGAGTAGAAAAAATGTCCAAGAATAGGGATGGACTGGAGAGACCTGGTCTGTGGTCTAAACTGGAGAGAATCAGAGAAAATTTCCAAGAATAGGGATGGGTGGAGAGACCTTGTCTGTGGTCTAGACTGGAGAGAAGTAGAGAAAATGTCCAGGTGGAGACACCTTGTCTGTGGTCTAGACTGGAGAGAAGCAGAGAAAATGTCCAAGAATAGGGATTGGTGGAGACACCTTGTCTGTGGTCTAGACTGGAGAGAAGTAGAGAAAATGTCCAAGAACAGGGATGGGTGGAGCCACCTTGTCTGTGGTCTAGACTGGAGAGAAGCAGAGAAAATGTCCAAGAATAGGGATGGGTGGAGACACCTTGTCTGTGGTCTAGACTGGAGAGAAGTAGAGAAAATGTCCAAGAATAGGGATGGGTGGAGACACCTTGTCTATGGTCTAGACTGGAGAGAAGTACAGAAAATGTCCAAGAATAGGGATGTATGGAAAGAAGTAGAGAAAATGTCCAAGAATAGGGATGGGTGGAGCCACCTTGTCTGTGGTCTAGACTGGAGAGAAGTAGAGAAAATGTCCAAGAATAGGGATGGGTGGAGACACCTTGTCTGTGGTCTAGACTGGAGAGAAGTACAGAAAATGTCCAAGAATAGGGATGTATGGAAAGAAGTAGAGAAAATGTCCAAGAATAGAGATGGATGGAAAGAAGTAGAGAAAATGTCCAAGAATAGGGATGGATGGAGAGAAGTAAAGAAATTATCCAAGAATAAGGATGGAGAGAAGTAGAGAAAATGTCCAAGAATAGGGATGGATGGAGAGAAGTAGAGAAAATGTCCAAGAATAGGGATGGATGGAGAGAAGTAAAGAAAATGTCCAAGAATAGGGATGGACGGAGAGACCTTGTCTGTGGTCTAGACTGGAGAGAAGTAGAGAAAATGTCCAAGAACAGGGATGGGTGGAGACACCTTGTCTGTGGTCTAGACTGGAGAGAAGTAGAGAAAATGTCCAAGAATAGGGATGGATGGAGACACCTTGTCTGTGGTCTAGACTGGAGAGAAGTAGAGAAAATGTCCAAGAATAGGGATGAATGGAGAGAAGTAGAGAAAATGTCCAAGAATAGGGATGAATGGAGACACCTTGTCTGTGGTCTAGACTGGAGAGAAGTAGAGAAAATGTCCAAGATTAGGGATGTATGGAGAGAAGTAGAGAAAATGTCAAAGAATAGGGATGAATGGAGAGAAGTAGAGAAAATGTCCAAGAATAGGGATGGATGGAGAGTAGAGAAAATGTCCAAGAATAGGGATGGGTGGAGAGACCTTGTCTTTGGTCTAGACTGGAGAGAAGTAGAGAAAATGTCCAGGTGGAGACACCTTGTCTGTGGTCTAGACTGGAGAGAAGCAGAGAAAATGTCCAAGAATAGGGATGGGTGGAGACACCTTGTCTGTGGTCTAGACTGGAGAGAAGTAGAGAAAATGTCCAAGAACAGGGATGGGTGGAGCCACCTTGTCTGTGGTCTAGACTGGAGAGAAGTAGAGAAAATGTCCAAGAAT
Organism: Megaustenia siamemsis; assembly: GCA_032433765.1. Classification (NCBI taxonomy): domain Eukaryota; kingdom Metazoa; phylum Mollusca; class Gastropoda; order Stylommatophora; family Ariophantidae; genus Megaustenia; species Megaustenia siamemsis. The sequence continues at coordinate 1,062,872 of JAVIAB010000026.1, read as the reverse complement.
AGGGATGGGTGGAGACACCTTGTCTGTGGTCTAGACTGGAGAGAAGTAGAGAAAATGTCCAAGAATAGGGATGTATGGAAAGAAGTAGAGAAAATGTCGAAGAATAGTGATGGATGGAAAGAAGTAGAGAAAATGTCCAAGAATAGGGATGGATGGAGAGAAGTAAAGAAACTATCCAAGAATAGGGATGGAGAGAAGTAGAGAAAATGTCCAAGAATAGGGATGGATGGAGAGAAGTAGAGAAAATGTCCAAGAATAGGGATGGATGTAGAGAAGTAAAGAAAATGTCCAAGAATAGGGATGGACGAAGAGACCTTGTCTGTGGTCTAGACTGGAGAGAAGTAGAGAAAATGTCCAAGAACAGGGATGGGTGGAGACACCTTGTCTGTGGTCTAGACTGGAGAGAAGTAGAGAAAATGTCCAAGAATAGGGATGGATGGAGACACCTTGTCTGTGGTCTAGACTGGAGAGAAGTAGAGAAAATGTCCAAGAATAGGGATGAATGGAGAGAAGTAGAGAAAATGTCCAAGAATAGGGATGAATGGAGAGAAGTAGAGAAAATGTCCAAGAATAGGGATGGATGGAGAGACCTAGTATGTGGTCTAGACTGGAGAGTAGAAAAAATGTCCAAGAATAGGGATGGACCGGAGAGACCTGGTCTGTGGTCTAAACTGGAGAGAAGCAGAGAAAATGTCCAAGAATAGGGATGGGTGGAGACACCTTGTCTGTGGTCTAGACTGGAGAGAAGTAGAGAAAATGTCCAAGAACAGGGATGGGTGGAGCCACCTTGTCTGTGGTCTAGACTGGAGAGAAGCAGAGAAAATGTCCAGGTGGAGACACCTTGTCTGTGGTCTAGACTGGAGAGAAGCAGAGAAAATGTCCAAGAATAGGGATGGGTGGAGACACCTTGTCTGTGGTCTAGACTGGAGAGAAGTAGAGAAAATGTCCATGAACAGGGATGGGTGGAGACACCTTGTCTGTGGTCTAGACTGGAGATAAGCAGAGAAAATGTCCAGGTGGAGACACCTTGTCTGTGGTCTAGACTGGAGAGAAGCAGAGAAAATGTCCAAGAATAGGGATGGGTGGAGCCACCTTGTCTGTGGTCTAGACTGGAGAGAAGTAGAGAAAATGTCAAAGAATAGGGATGGAGAGAAGTAGAGAAAATGTCCAAGAATAGGGATGGATGGAAAGAAGTAGAGAAAATGTCCAAGAATAGGGATGGAGAGAAGTAGAGAAAATGTCCAAGAATAGGGATGGATGGAGAGAAGTAGAGAAAATGTCCAAGAATAGGGATGAATGGAGAGAAGTAAAGAAAATGTCCAAGAATAGGGATGGACGGAGAGACCTGGTCTGTGGTCTAGACTGGGAGAAGTAGAGAAAATGTCCAAGAATAGGGATGGATGGATCCACCTTGTCTGTGGTCTAGACTGGAGAGAAGTAGAGAAAATGTCCAAGAATAGGGATGGGTGGAGCCACCTTGTCTGTGGTCTAGACTGGAGAGAAGTAGAGAAAATGTCAAAGAATAGGGATGGAGAGAAGTAGAGAAAATGTCCAAGAATAGGGATGGATGGAAAGAAGTAGAGAAAATGTCCAAGAATAGGGATGGATGGAGAGAAGTAAAGAAAATGTCCAAGAATAGGGATGGACGGAGAGACCTTGTCTGTGGTCTAGACTGGAGAGAAGTAGAGAAAATGTCCAAGAACAGGGATGGGTGGAGACACCTTGTCTGTGGTCTAGACTGGAGAGAAGTAGAGAAAATGTCCAAGAATAGGGATGGATGGAGACACCTTGTCTGTGGTCTAGACTGGAGAGAAGTAGAGAAAATGTCCAAGAATAGGGATGAATGGAGAGAAGTAGAGAAAATGTCCAAGAATAGGGATGAATGGAGAGAAGTAGAGAAAATGTCCAAGAATAGGGATGGATGGAGAGACCTAGTATGTGGTCTAGACTGGAGAGTAGAAAAAATGTCCAAGAATAGGGATGGACTGGAGAGACCTGGTCTGTGGTCTAAACTGGAGAGAATCAGAGAAAATTTCCAAGAATAGGGATGGGTGGAGAGACCTTGTCTGTGGTCTAGACTGGAGAGAAGTAGAGAAAATGTCCAAGAACAGGGATGGGTGGAGCCACCTTGTCTGTGGTCTAGACTGGAGAGAAGCAGAGAAAATGTCCAGGTGGAGACACCTTGTCTGTGGTCTAGACTGGAGAGAAGCAGAGAAAATGTCCAAGAATAGGGATGGGTGGAGACACCTTGTCTGTGGTCTAGACTGGAGAGAAGTAGAGAAAATGTCCAAGAATAGGGATGTATGGAAAGAAGTAGAGAAAATGTCCAAGAATAGGGATGGGTGGAGCCACCTTGTCTGTGGTCTAGACTGGAGAGAAGTAGAGAAAATGTCCAAGAATAGGGATGGGTGGAGACACCTTGTCTGTGGTCTAGACTGGAGAGAAGTACAGAAAATGTCCAAGAATAGGGATGTATGGAAAGAAGTAGAGAAAATGTCCAAGAATAGGGATGGATGGAAAGAAGTAGAGAAAATGTCCAAGAATAGGGATGGATGGAGAGAAGTAAAGAAATTATCCAAGAATAAGGATGGAGAGAAGTAGAGAAAATGTCCAAGAATAGGGATGGATGGAGAGAAGTAGAGAAAATGTCCAAGAATAGGGATGGATGGAGAGAAGTAAAGAAAATGTCCAAGAATAGGGATGGACGGAGAGACCTTGTCTGTGGTCTAGACTGGAGAGAAGTAGAGAAAATGTCCAAGAACAGGGATGGGTGGAGACACCTTGTCTGTGGTCTAGACTGGAGAGAAGTAGAGAAAATGTCCAAGAATAGGGATGGATGGAGACACCTTGTCTGTGGTCTAGACTGGAGAGAAGTAGAGAAAATGTCCAAGAATAGGGATGAATGGAGAGAAGTAGAGAAAATGTCCAAGAATAGGGATGGGTGGAGAGACCTTGTCTGTGGTCTAGACTGGAGAGAAGTAGAGAAAATGTCCAAGAACAGGGATGGGTGGAGCCACCTTGTCTGTGGTCTAGACTGGAGAGAAGCAGAGAAAATGTCCAGGTGGAGACACCTTGTCTGTGGTCTAGACTGGAGAGAAGCAGAGAAAATGTCCAAGAATAGGGATGGGTGGAGACACCTTGTCTGTGGTCTAGACTGGAGAGAAGTAGAGAAAATGTCCAAGAATAGGGATGTATGGAAAGAAGTAGAGAAAATGTCCAAGAATAGGGATGGGTGGAGCCACCTTGTCTGTGGTCTAGACTGGAGAGAAGTAGAGAAAATGTCCAAGAATAGGGATGGGTGGAGACACCTTGTCTGTGGTCTAGACTGGAGAGAAGTACAGAAAATGTCCAAGAATAGGGATGTATGGAAAGAAGTAGAGAAAATGTCCAAGAATAGGGATGGATGGAAAGAAGTAGAGAAAATGTCCAAGAATAGGGATGGATGGAGAGAAGTAAAGAAATTATCCAAGAATAAGGATGGAGAGAAGTAGAGAAAATGTCCAAGAATAGGGATGGATGGAGAGAAGTAAAGAAAATGTCCAAGAATAGGGATGGACGGAGAGACCTTGTCTGTGGTCTAGACTGGAGAGAAGTAGAGAAAATGTCCAAGAACAGGGATGGGTGGAGACACCTTGTCTGTGGTCTAGACTGGAGAGAAGTAGAGAAAATGTCCAAGAATAGGGATGGATGGAGACACCTTGTCTGTGGTCTAGACTGGAGAGAAGTAGAGAAAATGTCCAAGAATAGGGATGAATGGAGAGAAGTAGAGAAAATGTCCAAGAATAGGGATGAATGGAGAGAAGTAGAGAAAATGTCCAAGAATAGGGATGGATGGAGAGACCTAGTATGTGGTCTAGACTGGAGAGTAGAAAAAATGTCCAAGAATAGGGATGGACTGGAGAGACCTGGTCTGTGGTCTAAACTGGAGAGAATCAGAGAAAATTTCCAAGAATAGGGATGGGTGGAGAGACCTTGTCTGTGGTCTAGACTGGAGAGAAGTAGAGAAAATGTCCAGGTGGAGACACCTTGTCTGTGGTCTAGACTGGAGAGAAGCAGAGAAAATGTCCAAGAATAGGGATTGGTGGAGACACCTTGTCTGTGGTCTAGACTGGAGAGAAGAAGAGAAAATGTCCAAGAACAGGGATGGGTGGAGCCACCTTGTCTGTGGTCTAGACTGGAGAGAAGCAGAGAAAATGTCCAAGAATAGGGATGGGTGGAGACACCTTGTCTGTGGTCTAGACTGGAGAGAAGTAGAGAAAATGTCCAAGAATAGGGATGGGTGGAGACAGCTTGTCTGTGGTCTAGACTGGAGAGAAGTACAGAAAATGTCCAAGAATAGGGATGTATGGAAAGAAGTAGAGAAAATGTCCAAGAATAGGGATGGGTGGAGCCACCTTGTCTGTGGTCTAGACTGGAGAGAAGTAGAGAAAATGTCCAAGAATAGGGATGGGTGGAGACACCTTGTCTGTGGTCTAGACTGGAGAGAAGTACAGAAAATGTCCAAGAATAGGGATGTATGGAAAGAAGTAGAGAAAATGTCCAAGAATAGGGATGGATGGAAAGAAGTAGAGAAAATGTCCAAGAATAGGGATGGATGGAGAGAAGTAAAGAAATTATCCAAGAATAAGGATGGAGAGAAGTAGAGAAAATGTCCAAGAATAGGGATGGATGGAGAGAAGTAGAGAAAATGTCCAAGAATAGGGATGGATGGAGAGAAGTAAAGAAAATGTCCAAGAATAGGGATGGACGGAGAGACCTTGTCTGTGGTCTAGACTGGAGAGAAGTAGAGAAAATGTCCAAGAACAGGGATGGGTGGAGACACCTTGTCTGTGGTCTAGACTGGAGAGAAGTAGAGAAAATGTCCAAGAATAGGGATGGATGGAGACACCTTGTCTGTGGTCTAGACTGGAGAGAAGTAGAGAAAATGTCCAAGAATAGGGATGAATGGAGAGAAGTAGAGAAAATGTCCAAGAATAGGGATGAATGGAGACACCTTGTCTGTGGTCTAGACTGGAGAGAAGTAGAGAAAATGTCCAAGATTAGGGATGTATGGAGAGAAGTAGAGAAAATGTCAAAGAATAGGGATGAATGGAGAGAAGTAGAGAAAATGTCCAAGAATAGGGATGGATGGAGAGTAGAGAAAATGTCCAAGAATAGGGATGGGTGGAGAGACCTTGTCTTTGGTCTAGACTGGAGAGAAGTAGAGAAAATGTCCAGGTGGAGACACCTTGTCTGTGGTCTAGACTGGAGAGAAGCAGAGAAAATGTCCAAGAATAGGGATGGGTGGAGACACCTTGTCTGTGGTCTAGACTGGAGAGAAGTAGAGAAAATGTCCAAGAACAGGGATGGGTGGAGCCACCTTGTCTGTGGTCTAGACTGGAGAGAAGTAGAGAAAATGTCCAAGAATAGGGATGGGTGGAGACACCTTGTCTGTGGTCTAGACTGGAGAGAAGTAGAGAAAATGTCCAAGAATAGGGATGAATGGAGAGAAGTAGAGAAAATGTCCAAGAATAGGGATGAATGGAGAGAAGTAGAGAAAATGTCCAAGAATAGGGATGGATGGAGAGACCTAGTATGTGGTCTAGACTGGAGAGTAGAAAAAATGTCCAAGAATAGGGATGGACCGGAGAGACCTGGTCTGTGGTCTAAACTGGAGAGAAGCAGAGAAAATGTCCAAGAATAGGGATGGGTGGAGACACCTTGTCTGTGGTCTAGACTGGAGAGAAGTAGAGAAAATGTCCAAGAACAGGGATGGGTGGAGCCACCTTGTCTGTGGTCTAGACTGGAGAGAAGCAGAGAAAATGTCCAGGTGGAGACACCTTGTCTGTGGTCTAGACTGGAGAGAAGCAGAGAAAATGTCCAAGAATAGGGATGGGTGGAGACACCTTGTCTGTGGTCTAGACTGGAGAGAAGTAGAGAAAATGTCCATGAACAGGGATGGGTGGAGCCACCTTGTCTGTGGTCTAGACTGGAGATAAGCAGAGAAAATGTCCATGAACAGGGATGGGTGGAGACACCTTGTCTGTGGTCTAGACTGGAGATAAGCAGAGAAAATGTCCAGGTGGAGACACCTTGTCTGTGGTCTAGACTGGAGAGAAGCAGAGAAAATGTCCAAGAATAGGGATGGGTGGAGCCACCTTGTCTGTGGTCTAGACTGGAGAGAAGTAGAGAAAATGTCAAAGAATAGGGATGGAGAGAAGTAGAGAAAATGTCCAAGAATAGGGATGGATGGAAAGAAGTAGAGAAAATGTCCAAGAATAGGGATGGAGAGAAGTAGAGAAAATGTCCAAGAATAGGGATGGATGGAGAGAAGTAGAGAAAATGTCCAAGAATAGGGATGAATGGAGAGAAGTAAAGAAAATGTCCAAGAATAGGGATGGACGGAGAGACCTGGTCTGTGGTCTAGACTGGGGAGAAGTAGAGAAAATGTCCAAGAATAGGGATGGATGGATCCACCTTGTCTGTGGTCTAGACTGGAGAGAAGTAGAGAAAATGTCCAAGAATAGGGATGGGTGGAGCCACCTTGTCTGTGGTCTAGACTGGAGAGAAGTAGAGAAAATGTCAAAGAATAGGGATGGAGAGAAGTAGAGAAAATGTCCAAGAATAGGGATGGATGGAAAGAAGTAGAGAAAATGTCCAAGAATAGGGATGGATGGAGAGAAGTAAAGAAAATGTCCAAGAATAGGGATGGACGGAGAGACCTTGTCTGTGGTCTAGACTGGAGAGAAGTAGAGAAAATGTCCAAGAACAGGGATGGGTGGAGACACCTTGTCTGTGGTCTAGACTGGAGAGAAGTAGAGAAAATGTCCAAGAATAGGGATGGATGGAGACACCTTGTCTGTGGTCTAGACTGGAGAGAAGTAGAGAAAATGTCCAAGAATAGGGATGAATGGAGAGAAGTAGAGAAAATGTCCAAGAATAGGGATGAATGGAGAGAAGTAGAGAAAATGTCCAAGAATAGGGATGGATGGAGAGACCTAGTATGTGGTCTAGACTGGAGAGTAGAAAAAATGTCCAAGAATAGGGATGGACTGGAGAGACCTGGTCTGTGGTCTAAACTGGAGAGAATCAGAGAAAATTTCCAAGAATAGGGATGGGTGGAGAGACCTTGTCTGTGGTCTAGACTGGAGAGAAGTAGAGAAAATGTCCAAGAACAGGGATGGGTGGAGCCACCTTGTCTGTGGTCTAGACTGGAGAGAAGCAGAGAAAATGTCCAGGTGGAGACACCTTGTCTGTGGTCTAGACTGGAGAGAAGCAGAGAAAATGTCCAAGAATAGGGATGGGTGGAGACACCTTGTCTGTGGTCTAGACTGGAGAGAAGTAGAGAAAATGTCCAAGAATAGGGATGTATGGAAAGAAGTAGAGAAAATGTCCAAGAATAGGGATGGGTGGAGCCACCTTGTCTGTGGTCTAGACTGGAGAGAAGTAGAGAAAATGTCCAAGAATAGGGATGGGTGGAGACACCTTGTCTGTGGTCTAGACTGGAGAGAAGTACAGAAAATGTCCAAGAATAGGGATGTATGGAAAGAAGTAGAGAAAATGTCCAAGAATAGGGATGGATGGAAAGAAGTAGAGAAAATGTCCAAGAATAGGGATGGATGGAGAGAAGTAAAGAAATTATCCAAGAATAAGGATGGAGAGAAGTAGAGAAAATGTCCAAGAATAGGGATGGATGGAGAGAAGTAGAGAAAATGTCCAAGAATAGGGATGGATGGAGAGAAGTAAAGAAAATGTCCAAGAATAGGGATGGACGGAGAGACCTTGTCTGTGGTCTAGACTGGAGAGAAGTAGAGAAAATGTCCAAGAACAGGGATGGGTGGAGACACCTTGTCTGTGGTCTAGACTGGAGAGAAGTAGAGAAAATGTCCAAGAATAGGGATGGATGGAGACACCTTGTCTGTGGTCTAGACTGGAGAGAAGTAGAGAAAATGTCCAAGAATAGGGATGAATGGAGAGAAGTAGAGAAAATGTCCAAGAATAGGGATGAATGGAGACACCTTGTCTGTGGTCTAGACTGGAGAGAAGTAGAGAAAATGTCCAAGATTAGGGATGAATGGAGAGAAGTAGAGAAAATGTCAAAGAATAGGGATGAATGGAGAGAAGTAGAGAAAATGTCCAAGAATAGGGATGGATGGAGAGTAGAGAAAATGTCCAAGAATAGGGATGGGTGGAGAGAGCTTGTCTTTGGTCTAGACTGGAGAGAAGCAGAGAAAATGTCCAAGAATAGGGATGGGTGGAGACACCTTGTCTGTGGTCTAGACTGGAGAGAAGTAGAGAAAATGTCCAAGAACAGGGATGGGTGGAGCCACCTTGTCTGTGGTCTAGACTGGAGAGAAGTAGAGAAAATGTCCAAGAATAGGGATGGGTGGAGACACCTTGTCTGTGGTCTAGACTGGAGAGAAGTAGAGAAAATGTCCAAGAACAGGGATGGGTGGAGCCACCTTGTCTGTGGTCTAGACTGGAGAGAAGTAGAGAAAATGTCCAAGAATAGGGATGGGTGGAGACACCTTGTCTGTGGTCTAGACTGGAGAGAAGTAGAGAAAATGTCCAAGAATAGGGATGTATGGAAAGAAGTAGAGAAAATGTCGAAGAATAGTGATGGATGGAAAGAAGTAGAGAAAATGTCCAAGAATAGGGATGGATGGAGAGAAGTAAAGAAACTATCCAAGAATAGGGATGGAGAGAAGTAGAGAAAATGTCCAAGAATAGGGATGGATGGAGAGAAGTAGAGAAAATGTCCAAGAATAGGGATGGATGTAGAGAAGTAAAGAAAATGTCCAAGAATAGGGATGGACGAAGAGACCTTGTCTGTGGTCTAGACTGGAGAGAAGTAGAGAAAATGTCCAAGAACAGGGATGGGTGGAGACACCTTGTCTGTGGTCTAGACTGGAGAGAAGTAGAGAAAATGTCCAAGAATAGGGATGGATGGAGACACCTTGTCTGTGGTCTAGACTGGAGAGAAGTAGAGAAAATGTCCAAGAATAGGGATGAATGGAGAGAAGTAGAGAAAATGTCCAAGAATAGGGATGAATGGAGAGAAGTAGAGAAAATGTCCAAGAATAGGGATGGATGGAGAGACCTAGTATGTGGTCTAGACTGGAGAGTAGAAAAAATGTCCAAGAATAGGGATGGACCGGAGAGACCTGGTCTGTGGTCTAAACTGGAGAGAAGCAGAGAAAATGTCCAAGAATAGGGATGGGTGGAGACACCTTGTCTGTGGTCTAGACTGGAGAGAAGTAGAGAAAATGTCCAAGAACAGGGATGGGTGGAGCCACCTTGTCTGTGGTCTAGACTGGAGAGAAGCAGAGAAAATGTCCAGGTGGAGACACCTTGTCTGTGGTCTAGACTGGAGAGAAGCAGAGAAAATGTCCAAGAATAGGGATGGGTGGAGACACCTTGTCTGTGGTCTAGACTGGAGAGAAGTAGAGAAAATGTCCATGAACAGGGATGGGTGGAGACACCTTGTCTGTGGTCTAGACTGGAGATAAGCAGAGAAAATGTCCAGGTGGAGACACCTTGTCTGTGGTATAGACTGGAGAGAAGCAGAGAAAATGTCCAAGAATAGGGATGGGTGGAGCCACCTTGTCTGTGGTCTAGACTGGAGAGAAGTAGAGAAAATGTCAAAGAATAGGGATGGAGAGAAGTAGAGAAAATGTCCAAGAATAGGGATGGATGGAAAGAAGTAGAGAAAATGTCCAAGAATAGGGATGGAGAGAAGTAGAGAAAATGTCCAAGAATAGGGATGGATGGAGAGAAGTAGAGAAAATGTCCAAGAATAGGGATGAATGGAGAGAAGTAAAGAAAATGTCCAAGAATAGGGATGGACGGAGAGACCTGGTCTGTGGTCTAGACTGGGGAGAAGTAGAGAAAATGTCCAAGAATAGGGATGGATGGATCCACCTTGTCTGTGGTCTAGACTGGAGAGAAGTAGAGAAAATGTCCAAGAATAGGGATGGGTGGAGCCACCTTGTCTGTGGTCTAGACTGGAGAGAAGTAGAGAAAATGTCAAAGAATAGGGATGGAGAGAAGTAGAGAAAATGTCCAAGAATAGGGATGGATGGAAAGAAGTAGAGAAAATGTCCAAGAATAGGGATGGATGGAGAGAAGTAAAGAAAATGTCCAAGAATAGGGATGGACGGAGAGACCTTGTCTGTGGTCTAGACTGGAGAGAAGTAGAGAAAATGTCCAAGAACAGGGATGGGTGGAGACACCTTGTCTGTGGTCTAGACTGGAGAGAAGTAGAGAAAATGTCCAAGAATAGGGATGGATGGAGACACCTTGTCTGTGGTCTAGACTGGAGAGAAGTAGAGAAAATGTCCAAGAATAGGGATGAATGGAGAGAAGTAGAGAAAATGTCCAAGAATAGGGATGAATGGAGAGAAGTAGAGAAAATGTCCAAGAATAGGGATGGATGGAGAGACCTAGTATGTGGTCTAGACTGGAGAGTAGAAAAAATGTCCAAGAATAGGGATGGACTGGAGAGACCTGGTCTGTGGTCTAAACTGGAGAGAATCAGAGAAAATTTCCAAGAATAGGGATGGGTGGAGAGACCTTGTCTGTGGTCTAGACTGGAGAGAAGTAGAGAAAATGTCCAAGAACAGGGATGGGTGGAGCCACCTTGTCTGTGGTCTAGACTGGAGAGAAGCAGAGAAAATGTCCAAGAATAGGGATGGGTGGAGACACCTTGTCTGTGGTCTAGACTGGAGAGAAGTAGAGAAAATGTCCAAGAATAGGGATGAATGGAGAGAAGTAGAGAAAATGTCCAAGAATAGGGATGGATGGAGAGACCTAGTATGTGGTCTAGACTGGAGAGTAGAAAAAATGTCCAAGAATAGGGATGGACTGGAGAGACCTGGTCTGTGGTCTAAACTGGAGAGAATCAGAGAAAATTTCCAAGAATAGGGATGGGTGGAGAGACCTTGTTTGTGGTCTAGACTGGAGAGAAGTAGAGAAAATGTCCAAGAACAGGGATGGGTGGAGACACCTTGTCTGTGTTCTAGACTGGAGATAAGCACAGAAAATGTCCAGGTGGAGACACCTTGTCTGTTGTCTAGACTGGAGAGAAGCAGAGAAAATGTCCAAGAATAGGGATGGGTGGAGACACCTTGTCTGTGGTCTAGACTGGAGAGAAGTAGAGAAAATGTCCAAGAACAGGGATGGGTGGAGCCACCTTGTCTGTGGTCTAGACTGGAGAGAAGCAGAGAAAATGTCCAAGAATAGGGATGGATGGAAAGAAGTAGAGAAAATGTCCAAGAATAGGGATGGATGGAGAGAAGTGAAGAAACTATCCAAGAATAGGGATGGAGAGAAGTAGAGAAAATGTCCAAGAATAGGGATGGATGGAAATAAGTAGAGAAAATGTCCAAGAATAGGGATGGATGGAGAGAAGTAAAGAAACTATCCAAGAATAGGGATGGAGAGAAGTAGAGAAAATGTCCAAGAATAGGGATGGATGGAGAGAAGTAGAGAAAATGTCCAAGAATAGGGATGGATGGAGAGAAGTAAAGAAAATGTCCAAGAATAGGGATGGACGGAGAGACCTTGTCTGTGGTCTAGACTGGTGAGAAGTAGAGAAAATGTCCAAGAACAGGGATGGGTGGAGACACCTTGTCTGTTGTCTAGACTGGAGAGAAGTAGAGAAAATGTCCAAGAATAGGGATGGATGGAGACACCTTGTCTGTGGTCTAGACTGGAGAGAAGTAGAGAAAATGTCCAAGATTAGGGATGAATGGAGAGAAGTAGAGAAAATGTCAAAGAATAGGGATGAATGGAGAGAAGTAGAGAAAATGTCCAAGAATAGGGATGGATGGAGAGTAGAGAAAATGTCCAAGAATAGGGATGGGTGGAGAGACCTTGTCTTTGGTCTAGACTGGAGAGAAGTAGAGAAAATGTCCAGGTGGAGACACCTTGTCTGTGGTCTAGACTGGAGAGAAGCAGAGAAAATGTCCAAGAATAGGGATGGGTGGAGACACCTTGTCTGTGGTCTAGACTGGAGAGAAGTAGAGAAAATGTCCAAGAACAGGGATGGGTGGAGCCACCTTGTCTGTGGTCTAGACTGGAGAGAAGTAGAGAAAATGTCCAAGAATAGGGATGGGTGGAGACACCTTGTCTGTGGTCTAGACTGGAGAGAAGTAGAGAAAATGTCCAAGAATAGGGATGTATGGAAAGAAGTAGAGAAAATGTCGAAGAATAGTGATGGATGGAAAGAAGTAGAGAAAATGTCCAAGAATAGGGATGGATGGAGAGAAGTAAAGAAACTATCCAAGAATAGGGATGGAGAGAAGTAGAGAAAATGTCCAAGAATAGGGATGGATGGAGAGAAGTAGAGAAAATGTCCAAGAATAGGGATGGATGGAGAGAAGTAAAGAAAATGTCCAAGAATAGGGATGGACGAAGAGACCTTGTCTGTGGTCTAGACTGGAGAGAAGTAGAGAAAATGTCCAAGAACAGGGATGGGTGGAGACACCTTGTCTGTGGTCTAGACTGGAGAGAAGTAGAGAAAATGTCCAAGAATAGGGATGGATGGAGACACCTTGTCTGTGGTCTAGACTGGAGAGAAGTAGAGAAAATGTCCAAGAATAGGGATGGATGGAGACACCTTGTCTGTGGTCTAGACTGGAGAGAAGTAGAGAAAATGTCCAAGAATAGGGATGAATGGAGAGAAGTAGAGAAAATGTCCAAGAATAGGGATGAATGGAGAGAAGTAGAGAAAATGTCCAAGAATAGGGATGGATGGAGAGACCTAGTATGTGGTCTAGACTGGAGAGTAGAAAAAATGTCCAAGAATAGGGATGGACCGGAGAGACCTGGTCTGTGGTCTAAACTGGAGAGAAGCAGAGAAAATGTCCAAGAATAGGGATGGGTGGAGACACCTTGTCTGTGGTCTAGACTGGAGAGAAGTAGAGAAAATGTCCAAGAACAGGGATGGGTGGAGCCACCTTGTCTGTGGTCTAGACTGGAGAGAAGCAGAGAAAATGTCCAGGTGGAGACACCTTGTCTGTGGTCTAGACTGGAGAGAAGCAGAGAAAATGTCCAAGAATAGGGATGGGTGGAGACACCTTGTCTGTGGTCTAGACTGGAGAGAAGTAGAGAAAATGTCCATGAACAGGGATGGGTGGAGACACCTTGTCTGTGGTCTAGACTGGAGATAAGCAGAGAAAATGTCCAGGTGGAGAGACCTTGTCTTTGGTCTAGACTGGAGAGAAGCAGAGAAAATGTCCAAGAATAGGGATGGGTGGAGCCACCTTGTCTGTGGTCTAGACTGGAGAGAAGTAGAGAAAATGTCAAAGAATAGGGATGGAGAGAAGTAGAGAAAATGTCCAAGAATAGGGATGGATGGAAAGAAGTAGAGAAAATGTCCAAGAATAGGGATGGAGAGAAGTAGAGAAAATGTCCAAGAATAGGGATGGATGGAGAGAAGTAGAGAAAATGTCCAAGAATAGGGATGAATGGAGAGAAGTAAAGAAAATGTCCAAGAATAGGGATGGACGGAGAGACCTGGTCTGTGGTCTAGACTGGGGAGAAGTAGAGAAAATGTCCAAGAATAGGGATGGATGGATCCACCTTGTCTGTGGTCTAGACTGGAGAGAAGTAGAGAAAATGTCCAAGAATAGGGATGAATGGAGAGAAGTAGAGAAAATGTCCAAGAATAGGGATGAATGGAGAGAAGTAGAGAAAATGTCCAAGAATAGGGATGGATGGAGAGACCTAGTATGTGGTCTAGACTGGAGAGTAGAAAAAATGTCCAAGAATAGGGATGGACTGGAGAGACCTGGTCTGTGGTCTAAACTGGAGAGAATCAGAGAAAATTTCCAAGAATAGGGATGGGTGGAGAGACCTTGTCTGTGGTCTAGACTGGAGAGAAGTAGAGAAAATGTCCAAGAACAGGGATGGGTGGAGACACCTTGTCTGTGGTCTAGACTGGAGATAAGCACAGAAAATGTCCAGGTGGAGACACCTTGTCTGTTGTCTAGACTGGAGAGAAGCAGAGAAAATGTCCAAGAATAGGGATGGGTGGAGACACCTTGTCTGTGGTCTAGACTGGAGAGAAGTAGAGAAAATGTCCAAGAATAGGGGTGGGTGGAGCCACCTTGTCTGTGGTCTAGACTGGAGAGAAGCAGAGAAAATGTCCAAGAATAGGGATGGATGGAAAGAAGTAGAGAAAATGTCCAAGAATAGGGATGGATGGAGAGAAGTAAAGAAACTATCCAAGAATAGGGATGGAGAGAAGTAGAGAAAATGTCCAAGAATAGGGATGGATGGAAATAAGTAGAGAAAATGTCCAAGAATAGGGATGGATGGAGAGAAGTAAAGAAACTATCCAAGAATAGGGATGGAGAGAAGTAGAGAAAATGTCCAAGAATAGGGATGGATGGAGAGAAGTAGAGAAAATGTCCAAGAATAGGGATGGATGGAGAGAAGTAAAGAAAATGTCCAAGAATAGGGATGGACGGAGAGACCTTGTCTGTGGTCTAGACTGGAGAGAAGTAGAGAAAATGTCCAAGAACAGGGATGGGTGGAGACACCTTGTCTGTTGTCTAGACTGGAGAGAAGTAGAGAAAATGTCCAAGAATAGGGATGGATGGAGACACCTTGTCTGTGGTCTAGACTGGAGAGAAGTAGAGAAAATGTCCAAGATTAGGGATGAATGGAGAGAAGTAGAGAAAATGTCAAAGAATAGGGATGAATGGAGAGAAGTAGAGAAAATGTCCAAGAATAGGGATGGATGGAGAGACCTAGTATGTGGTCTAGACTGGAGAGTAGAAAAAATGTCCAAGAATAGGGATGGACTGGAGAGACCTGGTCTGTGGTCTAAACTGGAGAGAATCAGAGAAAATTTCCAAGAATAGGGATGGGTGGAGAGACCTTGTCTGTGGTCTAGACTGGAGAGAAGTAGAGAAAATGTCCAAGAACAGGGATGGGTGGAGCCACCTTGTCTGTGGTCTAGACTGGAGAGAAGCAGAGAAAATGTCCAAGAATAGGGATGGGTGGAGACACCTTGTCTGTGGTCTAGACTGGAGAGAAGTAGAGAAAATGTCCAAGAATAGGGATGAATGGAGAGAAGTAGAGAAAATGTCCAAGAATAGGGATGGATGGAGAGACCTAGTATGTGGTCTAGACTGGAGAGTAGAAAAAATGTCCAAGAATAGGGATGGACTGGAGAGACCTGGTCTGTGGTCTAAACTGGAGAGAATCAGAGAAAATTTCCAAGAATAGGGATGGGTGGAGAGACCTTGTTTGTGGTCTAGACTGGAGAGAAGTAGAGAAAATGTCCAAG
Source organism: Megaustenia siamemsis (assembly GCA_032433765.1). Lineage (NCBI taxonomy): Eukaryota > Metazoa > Mollusca > Gastropoda > Stylommatophora > Ariophantidae > Megaustenia > Megaustenia siamemsis. Next base: position 1,047,595 of record JAVIAB010000026.1, on the reverse strand, counting down.
AACAGGGATGGGTGGAGACACCTTGTCTGTGTTCTAGACTGGAGATAAGCACAGAAAATGTCCAGGTGGAGACACCTTGTCTGTTGTCTAGACTGGAGAGAAGCAGAGAAAATGTCCAAGAATAGGGATGGGTGGAGACACCTTGTCTGTGGTCTAGACTGGAGAGAAGTAGAGAAAATGTCCAAGAACAGGGATGGGTGGAGCCACCTTGTCTGTGGTCTAGACTGGAGAGAAGCAGAGAAAATGTCCAAGAATAGGGATGGATGGAAAGAAGTAGAGAAAATGTCCAAGAATAGGGATGGATGGAGAGAAGTAAAGAAACTATCCAAGAATAGGGATGGAGAGAAGTAGAGAAAATGTCCAAGAATAGGGATGGATGGAAATAAGTAGAGAAAATGTCCAAGAATAGGGATGGATGGAGAGAAGTAAAGAAACTATCCAAGAATAGGGATGGAGAGAAGTAGAGAAAATGTCCAAGAATAGGGATGGATGGAGAGAAGTAGAGAAAATGTCCAAGAATAGGGATGGATGGAGAGAAGTAAAGAAAATGTCCAAGAATAGGGATGGACGGAGAGACCTTGTCTGTGGTCTAGACTGGTGAGAAGTAGAGAAAATGTCCAAGAACAGGGATGGGTGGAGACACCTTGTCTGTTGTCTAGACTGGAGAGAAGTAGAGAAAATGTCCAAGAATAGGGATGGATGGAGACACCTTGTCTGTGGTCTAGACTGGAGAGAAGTAGAGAAAATGTCCAAGATTAGGGATGAATGGAGAGAAGTAGAGAAAATGTCAAAGAATAGGGATGAATGGAGAGAAGTAGAGAAAATGTCCAAGAATAGGGATGGATGGAGAGTAGAGAAAATGTCCAAGAATAGGGATGGGTGGAGAGACCTTGTCTTTGGTCTAGACTGGAGAGAAGTAGAGAAAATGTCCAGGTGGAGACACCTTGTCTGTGGTCTAGACTGGAGAGAAGCAGAGAAAATGTCCAAGAATAGGGATGGGTGGAGACACCTTGTCTGTGGTCTAGACTGGAGAGAAGTAGAGAAAATGTCCAAGAACAGGGATGGGTGGAGCCACCTTGTCTGTGGTCTAGACTGGAGAGAAGTAGAGAAAATGTCCAAGAATAGGGATGGGTGGAGACACCTTGTCTGTGGTCTAGACTGGAGAGAAGTAGAGAAAATGTCCAAGAATAGGGATGTATGGAAAGAAGTAGAGAAAATGTCGAAGAATAGTGATGGATGGAAAGAAGTAGAGAAAATGTCCAAGAATATGGATGGATGGAGAGAAGTAAAGAAACTATCCAAGAATAGGGATGGAGAGAAGTAGAGAAAATGTCCAAGAATAGGGATGGATGGAGAGAAGTAGAGAAAATGTCCAAGAATAGGGATGGATGGAGAGAAGTAAAGAAAATGTCCAAGAATAGGGATGGACGAAGAGACCTTGTCTGTGGTCTAGACTGGAGAGAAGTAGAGAAAATGTCCAAGAACAGGGATGGGTGGAGACACCTTGTCTGTGGTCTAGACTGGAGAGAAGTAGAGAAAATGTCCAAGAATAGGGATGGATGGAGACACCTTGTCTGTGGTCTAGACTGGAGAGAAGTAGAGAAAATGTCCAAGAATAGGGATGGATGGAGACACCTTGTCTGTGGTCTAGACTGGAGAGAAGTAGAGAAAATGTCCAAGAATAGGGATGAATGGAGAGAAGTAGAGAAAATGTCCAAGAATAGGGATGAATGGAGAGAAGTAGAGAAAATGTCCAAGAATAGGGATGGATGGAGAGACCTAGTATGTGGTCTAGACTGGAGAGTAGAAAAAATGTCCAAGAATAGGGATGGACCGGAGAGACCTGGTCTGTGGTCTAAACTGGAGAGAAGCAGAGAAAATGTCCAAGAATAGGGATGGGTGGAGACACCTTGTCTGTGGTCTAGACTGGAGAGAAGTAGAGAAAATGTCCAAGAACAGGGATGGGTGGAGCCACCTTGTCTGTGGTCTAGACTGGAGAGAAGCAGAGAAAATGTCCAGGTGGAGACACCTTGTCTGTGGTCTAGACTGGAGAGAAGCAGAGAAAATGTCCAAGAATAGGGATGGGTGGAGACACCTTGTCTGTGGTCTAGACTGGAGAGAAGTAGAGAAAATGTCCATGAACAGGGATGGGTGGAGACACCTTGTCTGTGGTCTAGACTGGAGATAAGCAGAGAAAATGTCCAGGTGGAGAGACCTTGTCTTTGGTCTAGACTGGAGAGAAGCAGAGAAAATGTCCAAGAATAGGGATGGGTGGAGCCACCTTGTCTGTGGTCTAGACTGGAGAGAAGTAGAGAAAATGTCCAAGAATAGGGATGGATGGAGACACCTTGTCTGTGGTCTAGACTGGAGAGAAGTAGAGAAAATGTCCAAGAATAGGGATGAATGGAGAGAAGTAGAGAAAATGTCCAAGAATAGGGATGAATGGAGAGAAGTAGAGAAAATGTCCAAGAATAGGGATGGATGGAGAGACCTAGTATGTGGTCTAGACTGGAGAGTAGAAAAAATGTCCAAGAATAGGGATGGACCGGAGAGACCTGGTCTGTGGTCTAAACTGGAGAGAAGCAGAGAAAATGTCCAAGAATAGGGATGGGTGGAGACACCTTGTCTGTGGTCTAGACTGGAGAGAAGTAGAGAAAATGTCCAAGAACAGGGATGGGTGGAGCCACCTTGTCTGTGGTCTAGACTGGAGAGAAGCAGAGAAAATGTCCAGGTGGAGACACCTTGTCTGTGGTCTAGACTGGAGAGAAGCAGAGAAAATGTCCAAGAATAGGGATGGGTGGAGACACCTTGTCTGTGGTCTAGACTGGAGAGAAGTAGAGAAAATGTCCATGAACAGGGATGGGTGGAGACACCTTGTCTGTGGTCTAGACTGGAGATAAGCAGAGAAAATGTCCAGGTGGAGAGACCTTGTCTTTGGTCTAGACTGGAGAGAAGCAGAGAAAATGTCCAAGAATAGGGATGGGTGGAGCCACCTTGTCTGTGGTCTAGACTGGAGAGAAGTAGAGAAAATGTCAAAGAATAGGGATGGAGAGAAGTAGAGAAAATGTCCAAGAATAGGGATGGATGGAAAGAAGTAGAGAAAATGTCCAAGAATAGGGATGGAGAGAAGTAGAGAAAATGTCCAAGAATAGGGATGGATGGAGAGAAGTAGAGAAAATGTCCAAGAATAGGGATGAATGGAGAGAAGTAAAGAAAATGTCCAAGAATAGGGATGGACGGAGAGACCTGGTCTGTGGTCTAGACTGGGGAGAAGTAGAGAAAATGTCCAAGAATAGGGATGGATGGATCCACCTTGTCTGTGGTCTAGACTGGAGAGAAGTAGAGAAAATGTCCAAGAATAGGGATGAATGGAGAGAAGTAGAGAAAATGTCCAAGAATAGGGATGAATGGAGAGAAGTAGAGAAAATGTCCAAGAATAGGGATGGATGGAGAGACCTAGTATGTGGTCTAGACTGGAGAGTAGAAAAAATGTCCAAGAATAGGGATGGACTGGAGAGACCTGGTCTGTGGTCTAAACTGGAGAGAATCAGAGAAAATTTCCAAGAATAGGGATGGGTGGAGAGACCTTGTCTGTGGTCTAGACTGGAGAGAAGTAGAGAAAATGTCCAAGAACAGGGATGGGTGGAGACACCTTGTCTGTGGTCTAGACTGGAGATAAGCACAGAAAATGTCCAGGTGGAGACACCTTGTCTGTTGTCTAGACTGGAGAGAAGCAGAGAAAATGTCCAAGAATAGGGATGGGTGGAGACACCTTGTCTGTGGTCTAGACTGGAGAGAAGTAGAGAAAATGTCCAAGAACAGGGATGGGTGGAGCCACCTTGTCTGTGGTCTAGACTGGAGAGAAGCAGAGAAAATGTCCAAGAATAGGGATGGATGGAAAGAAGTAGAGAAAATGTCCAAGAATAGGGATGGATGGAGAGAAGTAAAGAAACTATCCAAGAATAGGGATGGAGAGAAGTAGAGAAAATGTCCAAGAATAGGGATGGATGGAAATAAGTAGAGAAAATGTCCAAGAATAGGGATGGATGGAGAGAAGTAAAGAAACTATCCAAGAATAGGGATGGAGAGAAGTAGAGAAAATGTCCAAGAATAGGGATGGATGGAGAGAAGTAGAGAAAATGTCCAAGAATAGGGATGGATGGAGAGAAGTAAAGAAAATGTCCAAGAATAGGGATGGACGGAGAGACCTTGTCTGTGGTCTAGACTGGAGAGAAGTAGAGAAAATGTCCAAGAACAGGGATGGGTGGAGACACCTTGTCTGTTGTCTAGACTGGAGAGAAGTAGAGAAAATGTCCAAGAATAGGGATGGATGGAGACACCTTGTCTGTGGTCTAGACTGGAGAGAAGTAGAGAAAATGTCCAAGATTAGGGATGAATGGAGAGAAGTAGAGAAAATGTCAAAGAATAGGGATGAATGGAGAGAAGTAGAGAAAATGTCCAAGAATAGGGATGGATGGAGAGTAGAGAAAATGTCCAAGAATAGGGATGGGTGGAGAGACCTTGTCTGTGGTCTAGACTGGAGAGAAGTAGAGAAAATGTCCAGGTGGAGACACCTTGTCTGTGGTCTAGACTGGAGAGAAGCAGAGAAAATGTCCAAGAATAGGGATGGGTGGAGACACCTTGTCTGTGGTCTAGACTGGAGAGAAGTAGAGAAAATGTCCAAGAACAGGGATGGGTGGAGCCACCTTGTCTGTGGTCTAGACTGGAGAGAAGTAGAGAAAATGTCCAAGAATAGGGATGGGTGGAGACACCTTGTCTGTGGTCTAGACTGGAGAGAAGTAGAGAAAATGTCCAAGAATAGGGATGTATGGAAAGAAGTAGAGAAAATGTCGAAGAATAGTGATGGATGGAAAGAAGTAGAGAAAATGTCCAAGAATAGGGATGGATGGAGAGAAGTAAAGAAACTATCCAAGAATAGGGATGGAGAGAAGTAGAGAAAATGTCCAAGAATAGGGATGGATGGAGAGAAGTAGAGAAAATGTCCAAGAATAGGGATGGATGGAGAGAAGTAAAGAAAATGTCCAAGAATAGGGATGGACGAAGAGACCTTGTCTGTGGTCTAGACTGGAGAGAAGTAGAGAAAATGTCCAAGAATAGGGATGGATGGAGACACCTTTTCTGTGGTCTAGACTGGAGAGAAGTAGAGAAAATGTCCAAGAATAGGGATGAATGGAGAGAAGTAGAGAAAATGTCCAAGAATAGGGATGAATGGAGAGAAGTAGAGAAAATGTCCAAGAATAGGGATGGATGGAGAGACCTAGTATGTGGTCTAGACTGGAGAGTAGAAAAAATGTCCAAGAATAGGGATGGACCGGAGAGACCTGGTCTGTGGTCTAAACTGGAGAGAAGCAGAGAAAATGTCCAAGAATAGGGATGGGTGGAGACACCTTGTCTGTGGTCTAGACTGGAGAGAAGTAGAGAAAATGTCCAAGAACAGGGATGGGTGGAGCCACCTTGTCTGTGGTCTAGACTGGAGAGAAGCAGAGAAAATGTCCAGGTGGAGACACCTTGTCTGTGGTCTAGACTGGAGAGAAGCAGAGAAAATGTCCAAGAATAGGGATGGGTGGAGACACCTTGTCTGTGGTCTAGACTGGAGAGAAGTAGAGAAAATGTCCATGAACAGGGATGGGTGGAGACACCTTGTCTGTGGTCTAGACTGGAGATAAGCAGAGAAAATGTCCAGGTGGAGACACCTTGTCTGTGGTCTAGACTGGAGAGAAGCAGAGAAAATGTCCAAGAATAGGGATGGGTGGAGCCACCGTGTCTGTGGTCTAGACTGGAGAGAAGTAGAGAAAATGTCAAAGAATAGGGATGGAGAGAAGTAGAGAAAATGTCCAAGAATAGGGATGGATGGAAAGAAGTAGAGAAAATGTCCAAGAATAGGGATGGAGAGAAGTAGAGAAAATGTCCAAGAATAGGGATGGATGGAGAGAAGTAGAGAAAATGTCCAAGAATAGGGATGAATGGAGAGAAGTAAAGAAAATGTCCAAGAATAGGGATGGACGGAGAGACCTGGTCTGTGGTCTAGACTGGGGAGAAGTAGAGAAAATGTCCAAGAATAGGGATGGATGGATCCACCTTGTCTGTGGTCTAGACTGGAGAGAAGTAGAGAAAATGTCCAAGAATAGGGATGGGTGGAGCCACCTTGTCTGTGGTCTAGACTGGAGAGAAGTAGAGAAAATGTCAAAGAATAGGGATGGAGAGAAGTAGAGAAAATGTCCAAGAATAGGGATGGATGGAAAGAAGTAGAGAAAATGTCCAAGAATAGGGATGGAGAGAAGTAGAGAAAATGTCCAAGAATAGGGATGGATGGAGAGAAGTAGAGAAAATGTCCAAGAATAGGGATGGATGGAGAGAAGTAAAGAAAATGTCCAAGAATAGGGATGGATGGAGACACCTTGTCTGTGGTCTAGACTGGAGAGAAGTAGAGAAAATGTCCAAGAACAGGGATGGGTGGAGACACCTTGTCTGTGGTCTAGACTGGAGAGAAGCAGAGAAAATGTCCAGGTGGAGACACCTTGTCTGTGGTCTAGACTGGAGAGAAGCAGAGAAAATGTCCAAGAATAGGGATGGGTGGAGACACCTTGTCTGTGGTCTAGACTGGAGAGAAGTAGAGAAAATGTCCAAGAATAGGGATGGATGGAAAGAAGTAGAGAAAATGTCCAAGAATAGGGATGGAGAGAAGTAGAGAAAATGTCCAAGAATAGGGATGTATGGAGAGAAGTAGAGAAAATGTCCAAGAATAGGTGATGGATGGAGAGAAGTAAAGAAAATGTCCAAGAATAGGGATGGACGGAGAGACCTTGTCTGTGGTCTAGACTGGAGAGAAGTAGAGAAAATGTCCAAGAACAGGGATGGGTGGAGACACCTTGTCTGTTGTCTAGACTGGAGAGAAGTAGAGAAAATGTCCAAGAATAGGGATGGATGGAGACACCTTGTCTGTGGTCTAGACTGGAGAGAAGTAGAGAAAATGTCCAAGAATAGGGATGAATGGAGAGAAGTAGAGAAAATGTCAAAGAATAGGGATGAATGGAGAGAAGTAGAGAAAATGTCCAAGAATAGGGATGGATGGAGAGACCTAGTATGTGGTCTAGACTGGAGAGTAGAGAAAATGTCCAAGAATAGGGATGGACCGGAGAGACCTGGTCTGTGGTCTAAACTGGAGAGAATCAGAGAAAATGTCCAAGAATAGGGATGGGTGGAGAGACCTTGTCTGTGGTCTAGACTGGAGAGAAGTAGAGAAAATGTCCAGGTGGAGACACCTTGTCTGTGGTCTAGACTGGAGAGAAGCAGAGAAAATGTCCAAGAATAGGGATTGGTGGAGACACCTTGTCTGTGGTCTAGACTGGAGAGAAGTAGAGAAAATGTCCAAGAACAGGGATGGGTGGAGCCACCTTGTCTGTGGTCTAGACTGGAGAGAAGCAGAGAAAATGTCCAGGTGGAGACACCTTGTCTGTGGTCTAGACTGGAGAGAAGCAGAGAAAATGTCCAAGAATAGGGATGGGTGGAGACACCTTGTCTGTGGTCTAGACTGGAGAGAAGTAGAGAAAATGTCCAAGAATAGGGATGTATGGAAAGAAGTAGAGAAAATGTCCAAGAATAGGGATGGGTGGAGCCACCTTGTCTGTGGTCTAGACTGGAGAGAAGTAGAGAAAATGTCCAAGAATAGGGATGGGTGGAGACACCTTGTCTGTGGTCTAGACTGGAGAGAAGTACAGAAAATGTCCAAGAATAGGGATGTATGGAAAGAAGTAGAGAAAATGTCCAAGAATAGGGATGGATGGAAAGAAGTAGAGAAAATGTCCAAGAATAGGGATGGATGGAGAGAAGTAAAGAAATATCCAAGAATAAGGATGGAGAGAAGTAGAGAAAATGTCCAAGAATAGGGATGGATGGAGAGAAGTAGAGAAAATGTCCAAGAATAGGGATGGATGGAGAGAAGTAAAGAAAATGTCCAAGAATAGGGATGGACGGAGAGACCTTGTCTGTGGTCTAGACTGGAGAGAAGTAGAGAAAATGTCCAAGAACAGGGATGGGTGGAGACACCTTGTCTGTGGTCTAGACTGGAGAGAAGTAGAGAAAATGTCCAAGAATAGGGATGGATGGAGACACCTTGTCTGTGGTCTAGACTGGAGAGAAGTAGAGAAAATGTCCAAGAATAGGGATGAATGGAGAGAAGTAGAGAAAATGTCCAAGAATAGGGATGAATGGAGAGAAGTAGAGAAAATGTCCAAGAATAGGGATGGATGGAGAGACCTAGTATGTGGTCTAGACTGGAGAGTAGAAAAAATGTCCAAGAATAGGGATGGACCGGAGAGACCTGGTCTGTGGTCTAAACTGGAGAGAAGCAGAGAAAATTTCCAAGAATAGGGATGGGTGGAGAGACCTTGTCTGTGGTCTAGACTGGAGAGAAGTAGAGAAAATGTCCAAGAACAGGGATGGGTGGAGACACCTTGTCTGTGGTCTAGACTGGAGATAAGCACAGAAAATGTCCAGGTGGAGACACCTTGTCTGTTGTCTAGACTGGAGAGAAGCAGAGAAAATGTCCAAGAATAGGGATGGGTGGAGACACCTTGTCTGTGGTCTAGACTGGAGAGAAGTAGAGAAAATGTCCAAGAACAGGGATGGGTGGAGCCACCTTGTCTGTGGTCTAGACTGGAGAGAAGCAGAGAAAATGTCCAAGAATAGGGATGGATGGAAAGAAGTAGAGAAAATGTCCAAGAATAGGGATGGATGGAGAGAAGTAAAGAAACTATCCAAGAATAGGGATGGAGAGAAGTAGAGAAAATGTCCAAGAATAGGGATGGATGGAAATAAGTAGAGAAAATGTCCAAGAATAGGGATGGATGGAGAGAAGTAAAGAAACTATCCAAGAATAGGGATGGAGAGAAGTAGAGAAAATGTCCAAGAATAGGGATGGATGGAGAGAAGTAGAGAAAATGTCCAAGAATAGGGATGGATGGAGAGAAGTAAAGAAAATGTCCAAGAATAGGGATGGACGGAGAGACCTTGTCTGTGGTCTAGACTGGAGAGAAGTAGAGAAAATGTCCAAGAACAGGGATGGGTGGAGACACCTTGTCTGTTGTCTAGACTGGAGAGAAGTAGAGAAAATGTCCAAGAATAGGGATGGATGGAGACACCTTGTCTGTGGTCTAGACTGGAGAGAAGTAGAGAAAATGTCCAAGATTAGGGATGAATGGAGAGAAGTAGAGAAAATGTCAAAGAATAGGGATGAATGGAGAGAAGTAGAGAAAATGTCCAAGAATAGGGATGGATGGAGAGTAGAGAAAATGTCCAAGAATAGGGATGGGTGGAGAGACCTTGTCTTTGGTCTAGACTGGAGAGAAGCAGAGAAAATGTCCAAGAATAGGGATGGGTGGAGACACCTTGTCTGTGGTCTAGACTGGAGAGAAGTAGAGAAAATGTCCAGGTGGAGACACCTTGTCTGTGGTCTAGACTGGAGAGAAGCAGAGAAAATGTCCAAGAATAGGGATGGGTGGAGACACCTTGTCTGTGGTCTAGACTGGAGAGAAGTAGAGAAAATGTCCAAGAACAGGGATGGGTGGAGCCACCTTGTCTGTGGTCTAGACTGGAGAGAAGTAGAGAAAATGTCCAAGAATAGGGATGGGTGGAGACACCTTGTCTGTGGTCTAGACTGGAGAGAAGTAGAGAAAATGTCCAAGAATAGGGATGTATGGAAAGAAGTAGAGAAAATGTCGAAGAATAGTGATGGATGGAAAGAAGTAGAGAAAATGTCCAAGAATAGGGATGGATGGAGAGAAGTAAAGAAACTATCCAAGAATAGGGATGGAGAGAAGTAGAGAAAATGTCCAAGAATAGGGATGGATGGAGAGAAGTAGAGAAAATGTCCAAGAATAGGGATGGATGGAGAGAAGTAAAGAAAATGTCCAAGAATAGGGATGGACGAAGAGACCTTGTCTGTGGTCTAGACTGGAGAGAAGTAGAGAAAATGTCCAAGAACAGGGATGGGTGGAGACACCTTGTCTGTGGTCTAGACTGGAGAGAAGTAGAGAAAATGTCCAAGAATAGGGATGGATGGAGACACCTTGTCTGTGGTCTAGACTGGAGAGAAGTAGAGAAAATGTCCAAGAATAGGGATGAATGGAGAGAAGTAGAGAAAATGTCCAAGAATAGGGATGAATGGAGAGAAGTAGAGAAAATGTCCAAGAATAGGGATGGATGGAGAGACCTAGTATGTGGTCTAGACTGGAGAGTAGAAAAAATGTCCAAGAATAGGGATGGACCGGAGAGACCTGGTCTGTGGTCTAAACTGGAGAGAAGCAGAGAAAATGTCCAAGAATAGGGATGGGTGGAGACACCTTGTCTGTGGTCTAGACTGGAGAGAAGTAGAGAAAATGTCCAAGAACAGGGATGGGTGGAGCCACCTTGTCTGTGGTCTAGACTGGAGAGAAGCAGAGAAAATGTCCAGGTGGAGACACCTTGTCTGTGGTCTAGACTGGAGAGAAGCAGAGAAAATGTCCAAGAATAGGGATGGGTGGAGACACCTTGTCTGTGGTCTAGACTGGAGAGAAGTAGAGAAAATGTCCATGAACAGGGATGGGTGGAGACACCTTGTCTGTGGTCTAGACTGGAGATAAGCAGAGAAAATGTCCAGGTGGAGACACCTTGTCTGTGGTCTAGACTGGAGAGAAGCAGAGAAAATGTCCAAGAATAGGGATGGGTGGAGCCACCTTGTCTGTGGTCTAGACTGGAGAGAAGTAGAGAAAATGTCAAAGAATAGGGATGGAGAGAAGTAGAGAAAATGTCCAAGAATAGGGATGGATGGAAAGAAGTAGAGAAAATGTCCAAGAATAGGGATGGAGAGAAGTAGAGAAAATGTCCAAGAACAGGGATGGGTGGAGACACCTTGTCTGTGGTCTAGACTGGAGATAAGCACAGAAAATGTCCAGGTGGAGACACCTTGTCTGTTGTCTAGACTGGAGAGAAGCAGAGAAAATGTCCAAGAATAGGGATGGGTGGAGACACCTTGTCTGTGGTCTAGACTGGAGAGAAGTAGAGAAAATGTCCAAGAACAGGGATGGGTGGAGCCACCTTGTCTGTGGTCTAGACTGGAGAGAAGCAGAGAAAATGTCCAAGAATAGGGATGGATGGAAAGAAGTAGAGAAAATGTCCAAGAATAGGGATGGATGGAGAGAAGTAAAGAAACTGTCCAAGAATAGGGATGGAGAGAAGTAGAGAAAATGTCCAAGAATAGGGATGGATGGAAATAAGTAGAGAAAATGTCCAAGAATAGGGATGGATGGAGAGAAGTAAAGAAACTATCCAAGAATAGGGATGGAGAGAAGTAGAGAAAATGTCCAAGAATAGGGATGGATGGAGAGAAGTAGAGAAAATGTCCAAGAATAGGGATGGATGGAGAGAAGTAAAGAAAATGTCCAAGAATAGGGATGGACGGAGAGACCTTGTCTGTGGTCTAGACTGGAGAGAAGTAGAGAAAATGTCCAAGAACAGGGATGGGTGGAGACACCTTGTCTGTTGTCTAGACTGGAGAGAAGTAGAGAAAATGTCCAAGAATAGGGATGGATGGAGACACCTTGTCTGTGGTCTAGACTGGAGAGAAGTAGAGAAAATGTCCAAGATTAGGGATGAATGGAGAGAAGTAGAGAAAATGTCAAAGAATAGGGATGAATGGAGAGAAGTAGAGAAAATGTCCAAGAATAGGGATGGATGGAGAGTAGAGAAAATGTCCAAGAATAGGGATGGGTGGAGAGACCTTGTCTTTGGTCTAGACTGGAGAGAAGCAGAGAAAATGTCCAAGAATAGGGATGGGTGGAGACACCTTGTCTGTGGTCTAGACTGGAGAGAAGTAGAGAAAATGTCCAGGTGGAGACACCTTGTCTGTGGTCTAGACTGGAGAGAAGCAGAGAAAATGTCCAAGAATAGGGATGGGTGGAGACACCTTGTCTGTGGTCTAGACTGGAGAGAAGTAGAGAAAATGTCCAAGAACAGGGATGGGTGGAGCCACCTTGTCTGTGGTCTAGACTGGAGAGAAGTAGAGAAAATGTCCAAGAATAGGGATGGGTGGAGACACCTTGTCTGTGGTCTAGACTGGAGAGAAGTAGAGAAAATGTCCAAGAATAGGGATGTATGGAAAGAAGTAGAGAAAATGTCGAAGAATAGTGATGGATGGAAAGAAGTAGAGAAAATGTCCAAGAATAGGGATGGATGGAGAGAAGTAAAGAAACTATCCAAGAATAGGGATGGAGAGAAGTAGAGAAAATGTCCAAGAATAGGGATGGATGGAGAGAAGTAGAGAAAATGTCCAAGAATAGGGATGGATGGAGAGAAGTAAAGAAAATGTCCAAGAATAGGGATGGACGAAGAGACCTTGTCTGTGGTCTAGACTGGAGAGAAGTAGAGAAAATGTCCAAGAACAGGGATGGGTGGAGACACCTTGTCTGTGGTCTAGACTGGAGAGAAGTAGAGAAAATGTCCAAGAATAGGGATGGATGGAGACACCTTGTCTGTGGTCTAGACTGGAGAGAAGTAGAGAAAATGTCCAAGAATAGGGATGAATGGAGAGAAGTAGAGAAAATGTCCAAGAATAGGGATGAATGGAGAGAAGTAGAGAAAATGTCCAAGAATAGGGATGGATGGAGAGACCTAGTATGTGGTCTAGACTGGAGAGTAGAAAAAATGTCCAAGAATAGGGATGGACCGGAGAGACCTGGTCTGTGGTCTAAACTGGAGAGAAGCAGAGAAAATGTCCAAGAATAGGGATGGGTGGAGACACCTTGTCTGTGGTCTAGACTGGAGAGAAGTAGAGAAAATGTCCAAGAACAGGGATGGGTGGAGCCACCTTGTCTGTGGTCTAGACTGGAGAGAAGCAGAGAAAATGTCCAGGTGGAGACACCTTGTCTGTGGTCTAGACTGGAGAGAAGCAGAGAAAATGTCCAAGAATAGGGATGGGTGGAGACACCTTGTCTGTGGTCTAGACTGGAGAGAAGTAGAGAAAATGTCCATGAACAGGGATGGGTGGAGACACCTTGTCTGTGGTCTAGACTGGAGATAAGCAGAGAAAATGTCCAGGTGGAGACACCTTGTCTGTGGTCTAGACTGGAGAGAAGCAGAGAAAATGTCCAAGAATAGGGATGGGTGGAGCCACCTTGTCTGTGGTCTAGACTGGAGAGAAGTAGAGAAAATGTCAAAGAATAGGGATGGAGAGAAGTAGAGAAAATGTCCAAGAATAGGGATGGATGGAAAGAAGTAGAGAAAATGTCCAAGAATAGGGATGGAGAGAAGTAGAGAAAATGTCCAAGAATAGGGATGGATGGAGAGAAGTAGAGAAAATGTCCAAGAATAGGGATGAATGGAGAGAAGTAAAGAAAATGTCCAAGAATAGGGATGGACGGAGAGACCTGGTCTGTGGTCTAGACTGGGGAGAAGTAGAGAAAATGTCCAAGAATAGGGATGGATGGATCCACCTTGTCTGTGGTCTAGACTGGAGAGAAGTAGAGAAAATGTCCAAGAATAGGGATGGGTGGAGCCACCTTGTCTGTGGTCTAGACTGGAGAGAAGTAGAGAAAATGTCAAAGAATAGGGATGGAGAGAAGTAGAGAAAATGTCCAAGAATAGGGATGGATGGAAAGAAGTAGAGAAAATGTCCAAGAATAGGGATGGATGGAGAGTAGAGAAAATGTCCAAGAATAGGGATGGACGGAGAGACCTTGTCTGTGGTCTAGACTGGAGAGAAGTAGAGAAAATGTCCAAGAACAGGGATGGGTGGAGACACCTTGTCTGTGGTCTAGACTGGAGAGAAGTAGAGAAAATGTCCAAGAATAGGGATGGATGGAGACACCTTGTCTGTGGTCTAGACTGGAGAGAAGTAGAGAAAATGTCCAAGAATAGGGATGAATGGAGAGAAGTAGAGAAAATGTCCAAGAATAGGGATGAATGGAGAGAAGTAGAGAAAATGTCCAAGAATAGGGATGGATGGAGAGACCTAGTATGTGGTCTAGACTGGAGAGTAGAAAAAATGTCCAAGAATAGGGATGGACTGGAGAGACCTGGTCTGTGGTCTAAACTGGAGAGAATCAGAGAAAATTTCCAAGAATAGGGATGGGTGGAGAGACCTTGTCTGTGGTCTAGACTGGAGAGAAGTAGAGAAAATGTCCAAGAACAGGGATGGGTGGAGCCACCTTGTCTGTGGTCTAGACTGGAGAGAAGCAGAGAAAATGTCCAGGTGGAGACACCTTGTCTGTGGTCTAGACTGGAGAGAAGCAGAGAAAATGTCCAAGAATAGGGATGGGTGGAGACACCTTGTCTGTGGTCTAGACTGGAGAGAAGTAGAGAAAATGTCCAAGAATAGGGATGTATGGAAAGAAGTAGAGAAAATGTCCAAGAATAGGGATGGGTGGAGCCACCTTGTCTGTGGTCTAGACTGGAGAGAAGTAGAGAAAATGTCCAAGAATAGGGATGGGTGGAGACACCTTGTCTGTGGTCTAGACTGGAGAGAAGTACAGAAAATGTCCAAGAATAGGGATGTATGGAAAGAAGTAGAGAAAATGTCCAAGAATAGGGATGGATGGAAAGAAGTAGAGAAAATGTCCAAGAATAGGGATGGATGGAGAGAAGTAAAGAAATTATCCAAGAATAAGGATGGAGAGAAGTAGAGAAAATGTCCAAGAATAGGGATGGATGGAGAGAAGTAGAGAAAATGTCCAAGAATAGGGATGGATGGAGAGAAGTAAAGAAAATGTCCAAGAATAGGGATGGACGGAGAGACCTTGTCTGTGGTCTAGACTGGAGAGAAGTAGAGAAAATGTCCAAGAACAGGGATGGGTGGAGACACCTTGTCTGTGGTCTAGACTGGAGAGAAGTAGAGAAAATGTCCAAGAATAGGGATGGATGGAGACACCTTGTCTGTGGTCTAGACTGGAGAGAAGTAGAGAAAATGTCCAAGAATAGGGATGAATGGAGAGAAGTAGAGAAAATGTCCAAGAATAGGGATGAATGGAGAGAAGTAGAGAAAATGTCCAAGAATAGGGATGGATGGAGAGACCTAGTATGTGGTCTAGACTGGAGAGTAGAAAAAATGTCCAAGAATAGGGATGGACTGGAGAGACCTGGTCTGTGGTCTAAACTGGAGAGAATCAGAGAAAATTTCCAAGAATAGGGATGGGTGGAGAGACCTTGTTGTGGTCTAGACTGGAGAGAAGTAGAGAAAATGTCCAAGAACAGGGATGGGTGGAGACACCTTGTCTGTGGTCTAGACTGGAGATAAGCACAGAAAATGTCCAGGTGGAGACACCTTGTCTGTTATCTAGACTGGAGAGAAGCAGAGAAAATGTCTAAGAATAGGGATGGGTGGAGACACCTTGTCTGTGGTCTAGACTGGAGAGAAGTAGAGAAAATGTCCAAGAACAGGGATGGGTGGAGCCACCTTGTCTGTGGTCTAGACTGGAGAGAAGCAGAGAAAATGTCCAAGAATAGGGATGGATGGAAAGAAGTAGAGAAAATGTCCAAGAATAGGGATGGATGGAGAGAAGTAAAGAAACTATCCAAGAATAGGGATGGAGAGAAGTAGAGAAAATGTCCAAGAATAGGGATGGATGGAAATAAGTAGAGAAAATGTCCAAGAATAGGGATGGATGGAGAGAAGTAAAGAAACTATCCAAGAATAGGGATGGAGAGAAGTAGAGAAAATGTCCAAGAATAGGGATGGATGGAGAGAAGTAGAGAAAATGTCCAAGAATAGGGATGGATGGAGAGAAGTAAAGAAAATGTCCAAGAATAGGGATGGACGGAGAGACCTTGTCTGTGGTCTAGACTGGAGAGAAGTAGAGAAAATGTCCAAGAACAGGGATGGGTGGAGACACCTTGTCTGTTGTCTAGACTGGAGAGAAGTAGAGAAAATGTCCAAGAATAGGGATGGATGGAGACACCTTGTCTGTGGTCTAGACTGGAGAGAAGTAGAGAAAATGTCCAAGATTAGGGATGAATGGAGAGAAGTAGAGAAAATGTCAAAGAATAGGGATGAATGGAGAGAAGTAGAGAAAATGTCCAAGAATAGGGATGGATGGAGAGTAGAGAAAATGTCCAAGAATAGGGATGGGTGGAGAGACCTTGTCTTTGGTCTAGACTGGAGAGAAGTAGAGAAAATGTCCAGGTGGAGACACCTTGTCTGTGGTCTAGACTGGAGAGAAGCAGAGAAAATGTCCAAGAATAGGGATGGGTGGAGACACCTTGTCTGTGGTCTAGACTGGAGAGAAGTAGAGAAAATGTCCAAGAACAGGGATGGGTGGAGCCACCTTGTCTGTGGTCTAGACTGGAGAGAAGTAGAGAAAATGTCCAAGAATAGGGATGGGTGGAGACACCTTGTCTGTGGTCTAGACTGGAGAGAAGTAGAGAAAATGTCCAGGTGGAGACACCTTGTCTGTGGTCTAGACTGGAGAGAAGCAGAGAAAATGTCCAAGAATAGGGATGGGTGGAGACACCTTGTCTGTGGTCTAGACTGGAGAGAAGTAGAGAAAATGTCCAAGAACAGGGATGGGTGGAGCCACCTTGTCTGTGGTCTAGACTGGAGAGAAGTAGAGAAAATGTCCAAGAATAGGGATGGGTGGAGACACCTTGTCTGTGGTCTAGACTGGAGAGAAGTAGAGAAAATGTCCAAGAATAGGGATGTATGGAAAGAAGTAGAGAAAATGTCGAAGAATAGTGATGGATGGAAAGAAGTAGAGAAAATGTCCAAGAATAGGGATGGATGGAGAGAAGTAAAGAAACTATCCAAGAATAGGGATGGAGAGAAGTAGAGAAAATGTCCAAGAATAGGGATGGATGGAGAGAAGTAGAGAAAATGTCCAAGAATAGGGATGGATGGAGAGAAGTAAAGAAAATGTCCAAGAATAGGGATGGACGAAGAGACCTTGTCTGTGGTCTAGACTGGAGAGAAGTAGAGAAAATGTCCAAGAACAGGGATGGGTGGAGACACCTTGTCTGTGGTCTAGACTGGAGAGAAGTAGAGAAAATGTCCAAGAATAGGGATGGATGGAGACACCTTGTCTGTGGTCTAGACTGGAGAGAAGTAGAGAAAATGTCCAAGAATAGGGATGAATGGAGAGAAGTAGAGAAAATGTCCAAGAATAGGGATGAATGGAGAGAAGTAGAGAAAATGTCCAAGAATAGGGATGGATGGAGAGACCTAGTATGTGGTCTAGACTGGAGAGTAGAAAAAATGTCCAAGAATAGGGATGGACCGGAGAGACCTGGTCTGTGGTCTAAACTGGAGAGAAGCAGAGAAAATGTCCAAGAATAGGGATGGGTGGAGACACCTTGTCTGTGGTCTAGACTGGAGAGAAGTAGAGAAAATGTCCAAGAACAGGGATGGGTGGAGCCACCTTGTCTGTGGTCTAGACTGGAGAGAAGCAGAGAAAATGTCCAGGTGGAGACACCTTGTCTGTGGTCTAGACTGGAGAGAAGCAGAGAAAATGTCCAAGAATAGGGATGGGTGGAGACACCTTGTCTGTGGTCTAGACTGGAGAGAAGTAGAGAAAATGTCCATGAACAGGGATGGGTGGAGACACCTTGTCTGTGGTCTAGACTGGAGATAAGCAGAGAAAATGTCCAGGTGGAGACACCTTGTCTGTGGTCTAGACTGGAGAGAAGCAGAGAAAATGTCCAAGAATAGGGATGGGTGGAGCCACCTTGTCTGTGGTCTAGACTGGAGAGAAGTAGAGAAAATGTCAAAGAATAGGGATGGAGAGAAGTAGAGAAAATGTCCAAGAATAGGGATGGATGGAAAGAAGTAGAGAAAATGTCCAAGAATAGGGATGGAGAGAAGTAGAGAAAATGTCCAAGAACAGGGATGGGTGGAGACACCTTGTCTGTGGTCTAGACTGGAGATAAGCACAGAAAATGTCCAGGTGGAGACACCTTGTCTGTTGTCTAGACTGGAGAGAAGCAGAGAAAATGTCCAAGAATAGGGATGGGTGGAGACACCTTGTCTGTGGTCTAGACTGGAGAGAAGTAGAGAAAATGTCCAAGAACAGGGATGGGTGGAGCCACCTTGTCTGTGGTCTAGACTGGAGAGAAGCAGAGAAAATGTCCAAGAATAGGGATGGATGGAAAGAAGTAGAGAAAATGTCCAAGAATAGGGATGGATGGAGAGAAGTAAAGAAACTGTCCAAGAATAGGGATGGAGAGAAGTAGAGAAAATGTCCAAGAATAGGGATGGATGGAAATAAGTAGAGAAAATGTCCAAGAATAGGGATGGATGGAGAGAAGTAAAGAAACTATCCAAGAATAGGGATGGAGAGAAGTAGAGAAAATGTCCAAGAATAGGGATGGATGGAGAGAAGTAGAGAAAATGTCCAAGAATAGGGATGGATGGAGAGAAGTAAAGAAAATGTCCAAGAATAGGGATGGACGGAGAGACCTTGTCTGTGGTCTAGACTGGAGAGAAGTAGAGAAAATGTCCAAGAACAGGGATGGGTGGAGACACCTTGTCTGTTGTCTAGACTGGAGAGAAGTAGAGAAAATGTCCAAGAATAGGGATGGATGGAGACACCTTGTCTGTGGTCTAGACTGGAGAGAACTAGAGAAAATGTCCAAGATTAGGGATGAATGGAGAGAAGTAGAGAAAATGTCAAAGAATAGGGATGAATGGAGAGAAGTAGAGAAAATGTCCAAGAATAGGGATGGATGGAGAGTAGAGAAAATGTCCAAGAATAGGGATGGGTGGAGAGACCTTGTCTTTGGTCTAGACTGGAGAGAAGCAGAGAAAATGTCCAAGAATAGGGATGGGTGGAGACACCTTGTCTGTGGTCTAGACTGGAGAGAAGTAGAGAAAATGTCCAGGTGGAGACACCTTGTCTGTGGTCTAGACTGGAGAGAAGCAGAGAAAATGTCCAAGAATAGGGATGGGTGGAGACACCTTGTCTGTGGTCTAGACTGGAGAGAAGTAGAGAAAATGTCCAAGAACAGGGATGGGTGGAGCCACCTTGTCTGTGGTCTAGACTGGAGAGAAGTAGAGAAAATGTCCAAGAATAGGGATGGGTGGAGACACCTTGTCTGTGGTCTAGACTGGAGAGAAGTAGAGAAAATGTCCAAGAATAGGGATGTATGGAAAGAAGTAGAGAAAATGTCGAAGAATAGTGATGGATGGAAAGAAGTAGAGAAAATGTCCAAGAATAGGGATGGATGGAGAGAAGTAAAGAAACTATCCAAGAATAGGGATGGAGAGAAGTAGAGAAAATGTCCAAGAATAGGGATGGATGGAGAGAAGTAGAGAAAATGTCCAAGAATAGGGATGGATGGAGAGAAGTAAAGAAAATGTCCAAGAATAGGGATGGACGAAGAGACCTTGTCTGTGGTCTAGACTGGAGAGAAGTAGAGAAAATGTCCAAGAACAGGGATGGGTGGAGACACCTTGTCTGTGGTCTAGACTGGAGAGAAGTAGAGAAAATGTCCAAGAATAGGGATGGATGGAGACACCTTGTCTGTGGTCTAGACTGGAGAGAAGTAGAGAAAATGTCCAAGAATAGGGATGAATGGAGAGAAGTAGAGAAAATGTCCAAGAATAGGGATGAATGGAGAGAAGTAGAGAAATGTCCAAGAATAGGGATGGATGGAGAGACCTAGTATGTGGTCTAGACTGGAGAGTAGAAAAAATGTCCAAGAATAGGGATGGACCGGAGAGACCTGGTCTGTGGTCTAAACTGGAGAGAAGCAGAGAAAATGTCCAAGAATAGGGATGGGTGGAGACACCTTGTCTGTGGTCTAGACTGGAGAGAAGTAGAGAAAATGTCCAAGAACAGGGATGGGTGGAGCCACCTTGTCTGTGGTCTAGACTGGAGAGAAGCAGAGAAAATGTCCAGGTGGAGACACCTTGTCTGTGGTCTAGACTGGAGAGAAGCAGAGAAAATGTCCAAGAATAGGGATGGGTGGAGACACCTTGTCTGTGGTCTAGACTGGAGAGAAGTAGAGAAAATGTCCATGAACAGGGATGGGTGGAGACACCTTGTCTGTGGTCTAGACTGGAGATAAGCAGAGAAAATGTCCAGGTGGAGACACCTTGTCTGTGGTCTAGACTGGAGAGAAGCAGAGAAAATGTCCAAGAATAGGGATGGGTGGAGCCACCTTGTCTGTGGTCTAGACTGGAGAGAAGTAGAGAAAATGTCAAAGAATAGGGATGGAGAGAAGTAGAGAAAATGTCCAAGAATAGGGATGGATGGAAAGAAGTAGAGAAAATGTCCAAGAATAGGGATGGAGAGAAGTAGAGAAAATGTCCAAGAATAGGGATGGATGGAGAGAAGTAGAGAAAATGTCCAAGAATAGGGATGAATGGAGAGAAGTAAAGAAAATGTCCAAGAATAGGGATGGACGGAGAGACCTGGTCTGTGGTCTAGACTGGGGAGAAGTAGAGAAAATGTCCAAGAATAGGGATGGATGGATCCACCTTGTCTGTGGTCTAGACTGGAGAGAAGTAGAGAAAATGTCCAAGAATAGGGATGGGTGGAGCCACCTTGTCTGTGGTCTAGACTGGAGAGAAGTAGAGAAAATGTCAAAGAATAGGGATGGAGAGAAGTAGAGAAAATGTCCAAGAATAGGGATGGATGGAAAGAAGTAGAGAAAATGTCCAAGAATAGGGATGGATGGAGAGTAGAGAAAATGTCCAAGAATAGGGATGGACGGAGAGACCTTGTCTGTGGTCTAGACTGGAGAGAAGTAGAGAAAATGTCCAAGAACAGGGATGGGTGGAGACACCTTGTCTGTGGTCTAGACTGGAGAGAAGTAGAGAAAATGTCCAAGAATAGGGATGGATGGAGACACCTTGTCTGTGGTCTAGACTGGAGAGAAGTAGAGAAAATGTCCAAGAATAGGGATGAATGGAGAGAAGTAGAGAAAATGTCCAAGAATAGGGATGAATGGAGAGAAGTAGAGAAAATGTCCAAGAATAGGGATGGATGGAGAGACCTAGTATGTGGTCTAGACTGGAGAGTAGAAAAAATGTCCAAGAATAGGGATGGACTGGAGAGACCTGGTCTGTGGTCTAAACTGGAGAGAATCAGAGAAAATTCCAAGAATAGGGATGGGTGGAGAGACCTTGTCTGTGGTCTAGACTGGAGAGAAGTAGAGAAAATGTCCAAGAACAGGGATGGGTGGAGCCACCTTGTCTGTGGTCTAGACTGGAGAGAAGCAGAGAAAATGTCCAGGTGGAGACACCTTGTCTGTGGTCTAGACTGGAGAGAAGCAGAGAAAATGTCCAAGAATAGGGATGGGTGGAGACACCTTGTCTGTGGTCTAGACTGGAGAGAAGTAGAGAAAATGTCCAAGAATAGGGATGTATGGAAAGAAGTAGAGAAAATGTCCAAGAATAGGGATGGGTGGAGCCACCTTGTCTGTGGTCTAGACTGGAGAGAAGTAGAGAAAATGTCCAAGAATAGGGATGGGTGGAGACACCTTGTCTGTGGTCTAGACTGGAGAGAAGTACAGAAAATGTCCAAGAATAGGGATGTATGGAAAGAAGTAGAGAAAATGTCCAAGAATAGGGATGGATGGAAAGAAGTAGAGAAAATGTCCAAGAATAGGGATGGATGGAGAGAAGTAAAGAAATTATCCAAGAATAAGGATGGAGAGAAGTAGAGAAAATGTCCAAGAATAGGGATGGATGGAGAGAAGTAGAGAAAATGTCCAAGAATAGGGATGGATGGAGAGAAGTAAAGAAAATGTCCAAGAATAGGGATGGACGGAGAGACCTTGTCTGTGGTCTAGACTGGAGAGAAGTAGAGAAAATGTCCAAGAACAGGGATGGGTGGAGACACCTTGTCTGTGGTCTAGACTGGAGAGAAGTAGAGAAAATGTCCAAGAATAGGGATGGATGGAGACACCTTGTCTGTGGTCTAGACTGGAGAGAAGTAGAGAAAATGTCCAAGAATAGGGATGAATGGAGAGAAGTAGAGAAAATGTCCAAGAATAGGGATGAATGGAGAGAAGTAGAGAAAATGTCCAAGAATAGGGATGGATGGAGAGACCTAGTATGTGGTCTAGACTGGAGAGTAGAAAAAATGTCCAAGAATAGGGATGGACTGGAGAGACCTGGTCTGTGGTCTAAACTGGAGAGAATCAGAGAAAATTTCCAAGAATAGGGATGGGTGGAGAGACCTTGTTTGTGGTCTAGACTGGAGAGAAGTAGAGAAAATGTCCAAGAACAGGGATGGGTGGAGACACCTTGTCTGTGGTCTAGACTGGAGATAAGCACAGAAAATGTCCAGGTGGAGACACCTTGTCTGTTGTCTAGACTGGAGAGAAGCAGAGAAAATGTCCAAGAATAGGGATGGGTGGAGACACCTTGTCTGTGGTCTAGACTGGAGAGAAGTAGAGAAAATGTCCAAGAACAGGGATGGGTGGAGCCACCTTGTCTGTGGTCTAGACTGGAGAGAAGCAGAGAAAATGTCCAAGAATAGGGATGGATGGAAAGAAGTAGAGAAAATGTCCAAGAATAGGGATGGATGGAGAGAAGTAAAGAAACTATCCAAGAATAGGGATGGAGAGAAGTAGAGAAAATGTCCAAGAATAGGGATGGATGGAAATAAGTAGAGAAAATGTCCAAGAATAGGGATGGATGGAGAGAAGTAAAGAAACTATCCAAGAATAGGGATGGAGAGAAGTAGAGAAAATGTCCAAGAATAGGGATGGATGGAGAGAAGTAGAGAAAATGTCCAAGAATAGGGATGGATGGAGAGAAGTAAAGAAAATGTCCAAGAATAGGGATGGACGGAGAGACCTTGTCTGTGGTCTAGACTGGTGAGAAGTAGAGAAAATGTCCAAGAACAGGGATGGGTGGAGACACCTTGTCTGTTGTCTAGACTGGAGAGAAGTAGAGAAAATGTCCAAGAATAGGGATGGATGGAGACACCTTGTCTGTGGTCTAGACTGGAGAGAAGTAGAGAAAATGTCCAAGATTAGGGATGAATGGAGAGAAGTAGAGAAAATGTCAAAGAATAGGGATGAATGGAGAGAAGTAGAGAAAATGTCCAAGAATAGGGATGGATGGAGAGTAGAGAAAATGTCCAAGAATAGGGATGGGTGGAGAGACCTTGTCTTTGGTCTAGACTGGAGAGAAGTAGAGAAAATGTCCAGGTGGAGACACCTTGTCTGTGGTCTAGACTGGAGAGAAGCAGAGAAAATGTCCAAGAATAGGGATGGGTGGAGACACCTTGTCTGTGGTCTAGACTGGAGAGAAGTAGAGAAAATGTCCAAGAACAGGGATGGGTGGAGCCACCTTGTCTGTGGTCTAGACTGGAGAGAAGTAGAGAAAATGTCCAAGAATAGGGATGGGTGGAGACACCTTGTCTGTGGTCTAGACTGGAGAGAAGTAGAGAAAATGTCCAAGAATAGGGATGTATGGAAAGAAGTAGAGAAAATGTCGAAGAATAGTGATGGATGGAAAGAAGTAGAGAAAATGTCCAAGAATAGGGATGGATGGAGAGAAGTAAAGAAACTATCCAAGAATAGGGATGGAGAGAAGTAGAGAAAATGTCCAAGAATAGGGATGGATGGAGAGAAGTAGAGAAAATGTCCAAGAATAGGGATGGATGGAGAGAAGTAAAGAAAATGTCCAAGAATAGGGATGGACGAAGAGACCTTGTCTGTGGTCTAGACTGGAGAGAAGTAGAGAAAATGTCCAAGAACAGGGATGGATGGAGACACCTTGTCTGTGGTCTAGACTGGAGAGAAGTAGAGAAAATGTCCAAGAATAGGGATGGATGGAGACACCTTGTCTGTGGTCTAGACTGGAGAGAAGTAGAGAAAATGTCCAAGAATAGGGATGAATGGAGAGAAGTAGAGAAAATGTCCAAGAATAGGGATGAATGGAGAGAAGTAGAGAAAATGTCCAAGAATAGGGATGGATGGAGAGACCTAGTATGTGGTCTAGACTGGAGAGTAGAAAAAATGTCCAAGAATAGGGATGGACCGGAGAGACCTGGTCTGTGGTCTAAACTGGAGAGAAGCAGAGAAAATGTCCAAGAATAGGGATGGGTGGAGACACCTTGTCTGTGGTCTAGACTGGAGAGAAGTAGAGAAAATGTCCAAGAACAGGGATGGGTGGAGCCACCTTGTCTGTGGTCTAGACTGGAGAGAAGCAGAGAAAATGTCCAGGTGGAGACACCTTGTCTGTGGTCTAGACTGGAGAGAAGCAGAGAAAATGTCCAAGAATAGGGATGGGTGGAGACACCTTGTCTGTGGTCTAGACTGGAGAGAAGTAGAGAAAATGTCCATGAACAGGGATGGGTGGAGACACCTTGTCTGTGGTCTAGACTGGAGATAAGCAGAGAAAATGTCCAGGTGGAGACACCTTGTCTGTGGTCTAGACTGGAGAGAAGCAGAGAAAATGTCCAAGAATAGGGATGGGTGGAGCCACCTTGTCTGTGGTCTAGACTGGAGAGAAGTAGAGAAAATGTCAAAGAATAGGGATGGAGAGAAGTAGAGAAAATGTCCAAGAATAGGGATGGATGGAAAGAAGTAGAGAAAATGTCCAAGAATAGGGATGGAGAGAAGTAGAGAAAATGTCCAAGAATAGGGATGGATGGAGAGAAGTAGAGAAAATGTCCAAGAATAGGGATGAATGGAGAGAAGTAAAGAAAATGTCCAAGAATAGGGATGGACGGAGAGACCTGGTCTGTGGTCTAGACTGGGGAGAAGTAGAGAAAATGTCCAAGAATAGGGATGGATGGATCCACCTTGTCTGTGGTCTAGACTGGAGAGAAGTAGAGAAAATGTCCAAGAATAGGGATGGGTGGAGCCACCTTGTCTGTGGTCTAGACTGGAGAGAAGTAGAGAAAATGTCAAAGAATAGGGATGGAGAGAAGTAGAGAAAATGTCCAAGAATAGGGATGGATGGAAAGAAGTAGAGAAAATGTCCAAGAATAGGGATGGATGGAGAGAAGTAAAGAAAATGTCCAAGAATAGGGATGGACGGAGAGACCTTGTCTGTGGTCTAGACTGGAGAGAAGTAGAGAAAATGTCCAAGAACAGGGATGGGTGGAGACACCTTGTCTGTGGTCTAGACTGGAGAGAAGTAGAGAAAATGTCCAAGAATAGGGATGGATGGAGACACCTTGTCTGTGGTCTAGACTGGAGAGAAGTAGAGAAAATGTCCAAGAATAGGGATGAATGGAGAGAAGTAGAGAAAATGTCCAAGAATAGGGATGAATGGAGAGAAGTAGAGAAAATGTCCAAGAATAGGGATGGATGGAGAGACCTAGTATGTGGTCTAGACTGGAGAGTAGAAAAAATGTCCAAGAATAGGGATGGACTGGAGAGACCTGGTCTGTGGTCTAAACTGGAGAGAATCAGAGAAAATTTCCAAGAATAGGGATGGGTGGAGAGACCTTGTCTGTGGTCTAGACTGGAGAGAAGTAGAGAAAATGTCCAAGAACAGGGATGGGTGGAGACACCTTGTCTGTGGTCTAGACTGGAGATAAGCAGAGAAAATGTCCAGGTGGAGACACCTTGTCTGTTGTCTAGACTGGAGAGAAGCAGAGAAAATGTCCAAGAATAGGGATGGGTGGAGACACCTTGTCTGTGGTCTAGACTGGAGAGAAGTAGAGAAAATGTCCAAGAACAGGGATGGGTGGAGCCACCTTGTCTGTGGTCTAGACTGGAGAGAAGCAGAGAAAATGTCCAAGAATAGGGATGGATGGAAAGAAGTAGAGAAAATGTCCAAGAATAGGGATGGATGGAGAGAAGTAAAGAAACTGTCCAAGAATAGGGATGGAGAGAAGTAGAGAAAATGTCCAAGAATAGGGATGGATGGAAATAAGTAGAGAAAATGTCCAAGAATAGGGATGGATGGAGAGAAGTAAAGAAACTATCCAAGAATAGGGATGGAGAGAAGTAGAGAAAATGTCCAAGAATAGGGATGGATGGAGAGAAGTAGAGAAAATGTCCAAGAATAGGGATGGATGGAGAGAAGTAAAGAAAATGTCCAAGAATAGGGATGGACGGAGAGACCTTGTCTGTGGTCTAGACTGGAGATAAGCACAGAAAATGTCCAGGTGGAGACACCTTGTCTGTTGTCTAGACTGGAGAGAAGCAGAGAAAATGTCCAAGAATAGGGATGGGTGGAGACACCTTGTCTGTGGTCTAGACTGGAGAGAAGTAGAGAAAATGTCCAAGAACAGGGATGGGTGGAGCCACCTTGTCTGTGGTCTAGACTGGAGAGAAGCAGAGAAAATGTCCAAGAATAGGGATGGATGGAAAGAAGTAGAGAAAATGTCCAAGAATAGGGATGGATGGAGAGAAGTAAAGAAACTATCCAAGAATAGGGATGGAGAGAAGTAGAGAAAATGTCCAAGAATAGGGATGGATGGAAATAAGTAGAGAAAATGTCCAAGAATAGGGATGGATGGAGAGAAGTAAAGAAACTATCCAAGAATAGGGATGGAGAGAAGTAGAGAAAATGTCCAAGAATAGGGATGGATGGAGAGAAGTAGAGAAAATGTCCAAGAATAGGGATGGATGGAGAGAAGTAAAGAAAATGTCCAAGAATAGGGATGGACGGAGAGACCTTGTCTGTGGTCTAGACTGGAGAGAAGTAGAGAAAATGTCCAAGAACAGGGATGGGTGGAGACACCTTGTCTGTTGTCTAGACTGGAGAGAAGTAGAGAAAATGTCCAAGAATAGGGATGGATGGAGACACCTTGTCTGTGGTCTAGACTGGAGAGAAGTAGAGAAAATGTCCAAGATTAGGGATGAATGGAGAGAAGTAGAGAAAATGTCAAAGAATAGGGATGAATGGAGAGAAGTAGAGAAAATGTCCAAGAATAGGGATGGATGGAGAGTAGAGAAAATGTCCAAGAATAGGGATGGGTGGAGAGACCTTGTCTGTGGTCTAGACTGGAGAGAAGTAGAGAAAATGTCCAGGTGGAGACACCTTGTCTGTGGTCTAGACTGGAGAGAAGCAGAGAAAATGTCCAAGAATAGGGATGGGTGGAGACACCTTGTCTGTGGTCTAGACTGGAGAGAAGTAGAGAAAATGTCCAAGAACAGGGATGGGTGGAGCCACCTTGTCTGTGGTCTAGACTGGAGAGAAGTAGAGAAAATGTCCAAGAATAGGGATGGGTGGAGACACCTTGTCTGTGGTCTAGACTGGAGAGAAGTAGAGAAAATGTCCAAGAATAGGGATGTATGGAAAGAAGTAGAGAAAATGTCCAAGAATAGTGATGGATGGAAAGAAGTAGAGAAAATGTCCAAGAATAGGGATGGATGGAGAGAAGTAAAGAAACTATCCAAGAATAGGGATGGAGAGAAGTAGAGAAAATGTCCAAGAATAGGGATGGATGGAGAGAAGTAGAGAAAATGTCCAAGAATAGGGATGGATGGAGAGAAGTAAAGAAAATGTCCAAGAATAGGGATGGACGAAGAGACCTTGTCTGTGGTCTAGACTGGAGAGAAGTAGAGAAAATGTCCAAGAACAGGGATGGGTGGAGACACCTTGTCTGTGGTCTAGACTGGAGAGAAGTAGAGAAAATGTCCAAGAACAGGGATGGGTGGAGACACCTTGTCTGTGGTCTAGACTGGAGAGAAGTAGAGAAAATGTCCAAGAATAGGGATGGATGGAGACACCTTGTCTGTGGTCTAGACTGGAGAGAAGTAGAGAAAATGTCCAAGAATAGGGATGAATGGAGAGAAGTAGAGAAAATGTCCAAGAATAGGGATGAATGGAGAGAAGTAGAGAAAATGTCCAAGAATAGGGATGGATGGAGAGACCTAGTATGTGGTCTAGACTGGAGAGTAGAAAAAATGTCCAAGAATAGGGATGGACCGGAGAGACCTGGTCTGTGGTCTAAACTGGAGAGAAGCAGAGAAAATGTCCAAGAATAGGGATGGGTGGAGCCACCTTGTCTGTGGTCTAGACTGGAGAGAAGCAGAGAAAATGTCCAGGTGGAGACACCTTGTCTGTGGTCTAGACTGGAGAGAAGCAGAGAAAATGTCCAAGAATAGGGATGGGTGGAGACACCTTGTCTGTGGTCTAGACTGGAGAGAAGTAGAGAAAATGTCCATGAACAGGGATGGGTGGAGACACCTTGTCTGTGGTCTAGACTGGAGATAAGCAGAGAAAATGTCCAGGTGGAGACACCTTGTCTGTGGTCTAGACTGGAGAGAAGCAGAGAAAATGTCCAAGAATAGGGATGGGTGGAGCCACCTTGTCTGTGGTCTAGACTGGAGAGAAGTAGAGAAAATGTCAAAGAATAGGGATGGAGAGAAGTAGAGAAAATGTCCAAGAATAGGGATGGATGGAAAGAAGTAGAGAAAATGTCCAAGAATAGGGATGGAGAGAAGTAGAGAAAATGTCCAAGAATAGGGATGGATGGAGAGAAGTAGAGAAAATGTCCAAGAATAGGGATGGATGGAGAGAAGTAAAGAAATTGTCCAAGAATAGGGATGGACGGAGAGACCTGGTCTGTGGTCTAGACTGGGGAGAAGTAGAGAAAATGTCCAAGAACAGGGATGGGTGGAGACACCTTGTCTGTGGTCTAGACTGGGGAGAAGTAGAGAAAATGTCCAAGAACAGGGATGGGTGGAGACACCTTGTCTGTGGTCTAGACTGGAGATAAGTAGAGAAAATGTCCAAGAATAGGGATGGATGGATCCACCTTGTCTGTGGTCTAGACTGGAGAGAAGTAGAGAAAATGTCCAAGAATAGGGATGGATGGAGAGAAGTAGAGAAAATGTCCAAGAATAGGGATGAATGGAGAGAAGTAGAGAAAATATCCAAGAATAGGGATGGATGGAGAGACCTAGTATGTGGTCTAGACTGGAGAGTAGAGAAAATGTCCAAGAATAGGGATGGACCGGAGAGACCTGGTCTGTGGTCTAGACTGGAGAGAAGTAGAGAAAATGTCCAAGAACAGGGATGGGTGGAGCCACCTTGTCTGTGGTCTAGACTGGAGAGAAGCAGAGAAAATGTCCAGGTGGAGACACCTTGTCTGTGGTCTAGACTGGAGAGAAGCAGAGAAAATGTCCAAGAATAGGGATGGGTGGAGACACCTTGTCTGTGGTCTAGACTGGAGAGAAGTAGAGAAAATGTCCAAGAATAGGGATGGATGGAGAGAAGTAGAGAAAATGTCCAAGAATAGGGATGGATGGAGAGACCTTGTAGAGAAAATGCCCAAGGATAGGGATGGATGGAGAGAAGTAGAGAAAGTGTCCAAGAATAGGGATGGATGGAGATAAGTATAGAAAGTGTCCAAGAATAGGGATGGATGGAAAGAAGTAGAGAAAATGTCCAAGAATAGGGATGGATGGAGAGAAGTAAAGAAACTATCCAAGAATAGGGATTGATGGAGAGAAGTAAAGAAACTATCCAAGAATAGGGATGGAGAGAAGTAGAGAAAATCTCCAAGAATAGGGATGGATGGAGAGAAGTAGAGAAAATGTCCAAGAATAGGGATGGACGGAGAGACCTTGTCTGTGGTCTAGACTGGAGAGAAGTAGAGAAAATCTCCAAGAACAGGGATGGGTGGAGCCACCTTGTCTGTGGTCTAGACTGGAGAGAAGTAGAGAAAATGTCCAAGAATAGGGATGGATGGAGACACCTTGTCTGTGGTCTAGACTGGAGAGAAGTAGAGAAAATGTCCAAGAATAGGGATGAATGGAGAGAAGTAGAGAAAATGTCCAAGAACAGAGATGGGTGGAGCCACCTTGTCTGTGGTCTAGACTGGAGAGAAGTAGAGAAAATGTCCAAGAACAGGGATGGGTGGAGCCACCTTGTCTGTGGTCTAGACTGGAGAAAAGCAGAGAAAATGTCCAGGTGGAGACACCTTGTCTGTGGTCTAGACTGGAGAGAAGCAGAGAAAATGTCCAAGAATAGGGATGGGTGGAGACACCTTGTCTGTGGTCTAGACTGGAGAGAAGTAGAGAAAATGTCCAAAAATAGGGATGGATGGAGAGAAGTAGAGAAAATGTCCAAGAATAGGGATGGATGGAGAGACCTTGTAGAGAAAATGCCCAAGAATAGGGATGGATGGAGAGAAGTAGAGAAAGTGTCCAAGAATAGGGATGGATGGAGATAAGTAGAGAAAGTGTCCAAGAATAGGGATGGATGGAAAGAAGTAGAGAAAATGTCCAAGAATAGGGATGGATGGAGAGAAGTGAAGAAAATGTCCAAGAATAGGGATGGACGGAGAGACCTTGTCTGTGGTCTAGACTGGAGAGAAGTAGAGAAAATGTCCAAGAATAGGGATGAATGGAGAGAAGTAGAGAAAATGTCCAAGAATAGGGATGAATGGAGAGAAGTAGAGAAAATGTCCAAGAATAGGGATGGATGGAGAGACCTAGTATGTGGTCTAGACTGGAGAGTAGGGAAT
Source organism: Megaustenia siamemsis (assembly GCA_032433765.1). Taxonomy (NCBI): domain Eukaryota; kingdom Metazoa; phylum Mollusca; class Gastropoda; order Stylommatophora; family Ariophantidae; genus Megaustenia; species Megaustenia siamemsis. The sequence continues at coordinate 1,017,221 of JAVIAB010000026.1, read as the reverse complement.
ATGTCCAAAAATAGGGATGGACCGGAGAGAAGTAGAGAAAATGTCCAAGAATAGGGATGGATGGAGAGACCTAGTATGTGGTCTAGACTGGAGAGTAGGGAATATGTCCAAAAATAGGGATGGATGGAGAGAAGTAGAGAAAATGTCCAAGAATAGGGATGGATGGAGAGACCTAGTATGTGGTCTAGACTGGAGAGTAGGGAATATGTCCAAAATAGGGATGGACCGGAGAGACCTGGTCTGTGGTCTAAACTGGAGAGAATCAGAGAAAATGTCCAAGAATAGGGATGGGTGGAGAGAAGTAGCGAAAATGTCCAAGAATAGGGATGGAGAGAAGTAGAGAAAATGTCCAAGAATAGGGATGGATGGAGAGAAGTTGAGAAAATGTCCAAGAACAGGGATGGGTGGAGACACCTTGTCTGTGGTCTAGACTGGAGAGAAGTAGAGAAAATGTCCAAGAATAGGGATGAATGGAGAGAAGTAGAGAAAATGTCCAAGAATAGGGATGAATGGAGAGAAGTGAAGAAAATGTCCAAGAATAGGGATGGACGGAGAGACCTTGTCTGTGGTCTAGACTGGAGAGAAGTAGAGAAAATGTCCAAGAATAGGGATGGATGGAGAGAAGTAGAGAAAATGTCCAAAAATAGGGATGGATGGAAAGAAGTAGAGAAAATGTCCAAGAATAGGGATGGAGAGAAGTAGAGAAAATGTCCAAGAATAGGGATGGATGGAGATAAGTAGAGAAAATGTCCAAGAATAGGGATGGATGGAGACACCTTGTCTGTGATCTAGACTGGAGAGAAGTAGAGAAAATGTCCAAGAATAGGGATGAATGGAGAGAAGTAGAGAAAATGTCCAAGAATAGGGATGGAGAGAAGCAGAGAAAATGTCCAAGAATAGGGATGGGTGGAGACACCTTGTCTGTGGTCTAGACTGGAGAGAAGTAGAGAAAATGTCCAAGAACAGGGATGGGTGGAGACACCTTGTCTGTGGTCTAGACTGGAGATAAGCAGAGAAAATGTCCAGGTGGAGACACCTTGTCTGTGGTCTAGACTGGAGAGAAGCAGAGAAAATGTCCAAGAATAGGGATGGGTGGAGACACCTTGTCTGTGGTCTAGACTGGAGAGAAGTAGAGAAAATGTCCAAGAATAGGGATGAATGGAGAGAAGTAGAGAAAATGTCCAAGAATAGGGATGAATGGAGAGAAGTAGAGAAAATGTCCAAGAATAGGGATGGATGGAGAGACCTAGTATGTGGTCTAGACTGGAGAGTAGAAAAAATGTCCAAGAATAGGGATGGACCGGAGAGACCTGGTCTGTGGTCTAAACTGGAGAGAATCAGAGAAAATGTCCAAGAATAGGGATGGGTGGAGAGAAGTAAAGAAACTATCCAAGAATAGGGATTGATGGAGAGAAGTAAAGAAACTATCCAAGAATAGGGATGGAGAGAAGTAGAGAAAATCTCCAAGAATAGGGATGGATGGAGAGAAGTAGAGAAAATGTCCAAGAATAGGGATGGACGGAGAGACCTTGTCTGTGGTCTAGACTGGAGAGAAGTAGAGAAAATCTCCAAGAACAGGGATGGGTGGAGCCACCTTGTCTGTGGTCTAGACTGGAGAGAAGTAGAGAAAATGTCCAAGAATAGGGATGGATGGAGACACCTTGTCTGTGGTCTAGACTGGAGAGAAGTAGAGAAAATGTCCAAGAATAGGGATGAATGGAGAGAAGTAGAGAAAATGTCCAAGAACAGAGATGGGTGGAGCCACCTTGTCTGTGGTCTAGACTGGAGAGAAGTAGAGAAAATGTCCAAGAACAGGGATGGGTGGAGCCACCTTGTCTGTGGTCTAGACTGGAGAAAAGCAGAGAAAATGTCCAGGTGGAGACACCTTGTCTGTGGTCTAGACTGGAGAGAAGCAGAGAAAATGTCCAAGAATAGGGATGGGTGGAGACACCTTGTCTGTGGTCTAGACTGGAGAGAAGTAGAGAAAATGTCCAAAAATAGGGATGGATGGAGAGAAGTAGAGAAAATGTCCAAGAATAGGGATGGATGGAGAGACCTTGTAGAGAAAATGCCCAAGAATAGGGATGGATGGAGAGAAGTAGAGAAAGTGTCCAAGAATAGGGATGGATGGAGATAAGTAGAGAAAGTGTCCAAGAATAGGGATGGATGGAAAGAAGTAGAGAAAATGTCCAAGAATAGGGATGGATGGAGAGAAGTGAAGAAAATGTCCAAGAATAGGGATGGACGGAGAGACCTTGTCTGTGGTCTAGACTGGAGAGAAGTAGAGAAAATGTCCAAGAATAGGGATGAATGGAGAGAAGTAGAGAAAATGTCCAAGAATAGGGATGAATGGAGAGAAGTAGAGAAAATGTCCAAGAATAGGGATGGATGGAGAGACCTAGTATGTGGTCTAGACTGGAGAGTAGGGAATATGTCCAAAAATAGGGATGGACCGGAGAGAAGTAGAGAAAATGTCCAAGAATAGGGATGGATGGAGAGACCTAGTATGTGGTCTAGACTGGAGAGTAGGGAATATGTCCAAAAATAGGGATGGATGGAGAGAAGTAGAGAAAATGTCCAAGAATAGGGATGGATGGAGAGACCTAGTATGTGGTCTAGACTGGAGAGTAGGGAATATGTCCAAAAATAGGGATGGACCGGAGAGACCTGGTCTGTGGTCTAAACTGGAGAGAATCAGAGAAAATGTCCAAGAATAGGGATGGGTGGAGAGAAGTAGCGAAAATGTCCAAGAATAGGGATGGAGAGAAGTAGAGAAAATGTCCAAGAATAGGGATGGATGGAGAGAAGTAGAGAAAATGTCCAAGAACAGGGATGGGTGGAGACACCTTGTCTGTGGTCTAGACTGGAGAGAAGTAGAGAAAATGTCCAAGAATAGGGATGAATGGAGAGAAGTAGAGAAAATGTCCAAGAATAGGGATGAATGGAGAGAAGTGAAGAAAATGTCCAAGAATAGGGATGGACGGAGAGACCTTGTCTGTGGTCTAGACTGGAGAGAAGTAGAGAAAATGTCCAAGAATAGGGATGGATGGAGAGAAGTAGAGAAAATGTCCAAAAATAGGGATGGATGGAAAGAAGTAGAGAAAATGTCCAAGAATAGGGATGGAGAGAAGTAGAGAAAATGTCCAAGAATAGGGATGGATGGAGATAAGTAGAGAAAATGTCCAAGAATAGGGATGGATGGAGACACCTTGTCTGTGATCTAGACTGGAGAGAAGTAGAGAAAATGTCCAAGAAAAGGGATGAATGGAGAGAAGTAGAGAAAATGTCCAAGAATAGGGATGGAGAGAAGCAGAGAAAATGTCCAAGAATAGGGATGGGTGGAGACACCTTGTCTGTGGTCTAGACTGGAGAGAAGTAGAGAAAATGTCCAAGAACAGGGATGGGTGGAGACACCTTGTCTGTGGTCTAGACTGGAGATAAGCAGAGAAAATGTCCAGGTGGAGACACCTTGTCTGTGGTCTAGACTGGAGAGAAGCAGAGAAAATGTCCAAGAATAGGGATGGGTGGAGACACCTTGTCTGTGGTCTAGACTGGAGAGAAGTAGAGAAAATGTCCAAGAATAGGGATGAATGGAGAGAAGTAGAGAAAATGTCCAAGAATAGGGATGAATGGAGAGAAGTAGAGAAAATGTCCAAGAATAGGGATGGATGGAGAGACCTAGTATGTGGTCTAGACTGGAGAGTAGAAAAAATGTCCAAGAATAGGGATGGACCGGAGAGACCTGGTCTGTGGTCTAAACAGGAGAGAATCAGAGAAAATGTCCAAGAATAGGGATGGGTGGAGAGACCTTGTCTGTGGTCTAGACTGGAGAGAATCAGAGAAAATGTCCAAGAATAGGGATGGGTGGAGAGACCTTGTCTGTGGTCTAGACTGGAGAGAAGTAGAGAAAATGTCCAAGAACAGGGATGGGTGGAGACACCTTGTCTGTGGTCTAGACTGGAGATAAGCACAGAAAATGTCCAGGTGGAGACACCTTGTCTGTGGTCTAGACTGGAGAGAAGCAGAGAAAATGTCCAAGAATAGGGATGGGTGGAGACACCTTGTCTGTGGTCTAGACTGGAGAGAAGTAGAGAAAATGTCCAAGAATAGGGATGGATGGAGAGAAGTAGAGAAAATGTCCAAGAATAGGGATGGATGGAGAGACCTTGTAGAGAAAATGCCCAAGAATAGGGATGGATGGAGAGAAGTAGAGAAAGTGTCCAAGAATAGGGATGGAGAGAAGTAGAGAAAATGTCCAAGAATAGGGATGGATGGAGAGACCTTGTAGAGAAAATGCCCAAGAATAGGGATGGATGGAGAGAAGTAGAGAAAGTGTCCAAGAATAGGGATGGATGGAGATAAGTAGAGAAAGTGTCCAAGAATAGGGATGGATGGAAAGAAGTAGAGAAAATGTCCAAGAATAGTGATGGATGGAGAGAAGTGAAGAAAATGTCCAAGAATAGGGATGGACGGAGAGACCTTGTCTGTGGTCTAGACTGGAGAGAAGTAGAGAAAATGTCCAAGAATAGGGATGGATGGAGAGAAGTAGAGAAAATGTCCAAAAATAGGGATGGATGGAAAGAAGTAGAGAAAATGTCCAAGAATAGGGATGGAGAGAAGTAGAGAAAATGTCCAAGAATAGGGATGGATGGAGATAAGTAGAGAAAATGTCCAAGAATAGGGATGGATGGAGACACCTTGTCTGTGATCTAGACTGGAGAGAAGTAGAGAAAATGTCCAAGAATAGGGATGAATGGAGAGAAGTAGAGAAAATGTCCAAGAATAGGGATGGAGAGAAGCAGAGAAAATGTCCAAGAATAGGGATGGGTGGAGACACCTTGTCTGTGGTCTAGACTGGAGAGAAGTAGAGAAAATGTCCAAGAACAGGGATGGGTGGAGACACCTTGTCTGTGGTCTAGACTGGAGATAAGCAGAGAAAATGTCCAGGTGGAGACACCTTGTCTGTGGTCTAGACTGGAGAGAAGCAGAGAAAATGTCCAAGAATAGGGATGGGTGGAGCCACCTTGTCTGTGGTCTAGACTGGAGAGAAGTAGAGAAAATGTCAAAGAATAGGGATGGAGAGAAGTAGAGAAAATGTCCAAGAATAGGGATGGATGGAAAGAAGTAGAGAAAATGTCCAAGAATAGGGATGGAGAGAAGTAGAGAAAATGTCCAAGAATAGGGATGGATGGAGAGAAGTAGAGAAAATGTCCAAGAATAGGGATGGATGGAGAGAAGTAAAGAAAATGTCCAAGAATAGGGATGGACGGAGAGACCTGGTCTGTGGTCTAGACTGGGGAGAAGTAGAGAAAATGTCCAAGAACAGGGATGGGTGGAGACACCTTGTCTGTGGTCTAGACTGGGGAGAAGTAGAGAAAATGTCCAAGAACAGGGATGGGTGGAGACACCTTGTCTGTGGTCTAGACTGGAGATAAGTAGAGAAAATGTCCAAGAATAGGGATGGATGGATCCACCTTGTCTGTGGTCTAGACTGGAGAGAAGTAGAGAAAATGTCCAAGAATAGGGATGGATGGAGAGAAGTAGAGAAAATGTCCAAGAATAGGGATGAATGGAGAGAAGTAGAGAAAATATCCAAGAATAGGGATGGATGGAGAGACCTAGTATGTGGTCTAGACTGGAGAGTAGAGAAAATGTCCAAGGATGGACCGGAGAGACCTGGTCTGTGGTCTAAACTGGAGAGAATCAGAGAAAATGTCCAAGAATAGGGATGGGTGGAGACACCTTGTCTGTGGTCTAGACTGGATATAAGCAGAGAAAATGTCCAGGTTGAGACACCTTGTCTGTGGTCTAGACTGGAGAGAAGCAGAGAAAATGTCCAAGAATAGGGATGGGTGGAGACACCTTGTCTGTGGTCTAGACTGGAGAGAAGTAGAGAAAATGTCCAAGAACAGGGATGGGTGGAGCCACCTTGTCTGTGGTCTAGACTGGAGAGAAGCAGAGAAAATGTCCAGGTGGAGACACCTTGTCTGTGGTCTAGACTGGAGAGAAGCAGAGAAAATGTCCAAGAATAGGGATGGGTGGAGATACCTTGTCTGTGGTCTAGACTGGAAAGAAGTAGAGAAAATGTCCAAGAATAGGGATGGATGGAGAGAAGTAGAGAAAATGTCCAAGAATAGGGATGGATGGAGAGACCTTGTAGAGAAAATGCCCAAGGATAGGGATGGATGGAGAGAAGTAGAGAAAGTGTCCAAGAATAGGGATGGATGGAGATAAGTATAGAAAGTGTCCAAGAATAGGGATGGATGGAAAGAAGTAGAGAAAATGTCCAAGAATAGGGATGGATGGAGAGAAGTAAAGAAACTATCCAAGAATAGGGATGGATGGAGAGAAGTAAAGAAACTATCCAAGAATAGGGATGGAGAGAAGTAGAGAAAATCTCCAAGAATAGGGATGGATGGAGAGAAGTAGAGAAAATGTCCAAGAATAGGGATGGACGGAGAGACCTTGTCTGTGGTCTAGACTGGAGAGAAGTAGAGAAAATCTCCAAGAACAGGGATGGGTGGAGCCACCTTGTCTGTGGTCTAGACTGGAGAGAAGTAGAGAAAATGTCCAAGAATAGGGATGGATGGAGAGAAGTAGAGAAAATGTCCAAGAATAGGGATGGATAGAGACACCTTGTCTGTGGTCTAGACTGGAGAGAAGTAGAGAAAATGTCCAAGAATAGGGATGAATGGAGAGAAGTAGAGAAAATGTCCAAGAACAGAGATGGGTGGAGCCACCTTGTCTGTGATCTAGACTGGAGAGAAGTAGAGAAAATGTCCAAGAATAGGGATGAATGGAGAGAAGTAGAGAAAATGTCCAAGAATAGGGATGGATGGAGATAAGTAGAGAAAGTGTCCAAGAATAGGGATGGATGGAAAGAAGTAGAGAAAGTGTCCAAGAATAGGGATGGATGGAAAGAAGTAGAGAAAATGTCCAAGAATAGGGATGGATGGAGAGAAGTGAAGAAAATGTCCAAGAATAGGGATGGACGGAGAGACCTTGTCTGTGGTCTAGACTGGAGAGAAGTAGAGAAAATGTCCAAGAACAGGGATGGGTGGAGACACCTTGTCTGTGGTCTAGACTGGAGATAAGCACAGAAAATGTCCAGGTGGAGACACCTTGTCTGTGGTCTAGACTGGAGAGAAGCAGAGAAAATGTCCAAGAATAGGGATGGGTGGAGACACCTTGTCTGTGGTCTAGACTGGAGAGAAGTAGAGAAAATGTCCAAGAATAGGGATGGATGGAGAGAAGTAGAGAAAATGTCCAAGAATAGGGATGGATGGAGAGACCTTGTAGAGAAAATGCCCAAGAATAGGGATGGATGGAGAGAAGTAGAGAAAGTGTCCAAGAATAGGGATGGAGAGAAGTAGAGAAAATGTCCAAGAATAGGGATGGATGGAGAGACCTTGTAGAGAAAATGCCCAAGAATAGGGATGGATGGAGAGAAGTAGAGAAAGTGTCCAAGAATAGGGATGGATGGAGATAAGTAGAGAAAGTGTCCAAGAATAGGGATGGATGGAAAGAAGTAGAGAAAATGTCCAAGAATAGTGATGGATGGAGAGAAGTGAAGAAAATGTCCAAGAATAGGGATGGACGGAGAGACCTTGTCTGTGGTCTAGACTGGAGAGAAGTAGAGAAAATGTCCAAGAATAGGGATGGATGGAGAGAAGTAGAGAAAATGTCCAAAAATAGGGATGGATGGAAAGAAGTAGAGAAAATGTCCAAGAATAGGGATGGAGAGAAGTAGAGAAAATGTCCAAGAATAGGGATGGATGGAGATAAGTAGAGAAAATGTCCAAGAATAGGGATGGATGGAGACACCTTGTCTGTGATCTAGACTGGAGAGAAGTAGAGAAAATGTCCAAGAATAGGGATGAATGGAGAGAAGTAGAGAAAATGTCCAAGAATAGGGATGGAGAGAAGCAGAGAAAATGTCCAAGAATAGGGATGGGTGGAGTCACCTTGTCTGTGGTCTAGACTGGAGAGAAGTAGAGAAAATGTCCAAGAACAGGGATGGGTGGAGACACCTTGTCTGTGGTCTAGACTGGAGATAAGCAGAGAAAATGTCCAGGTGGAGACACCTTGTCTGTGGTCTAGACTGGAGAGAAGCAGAGAAAATGTCCAAGAATAGGGATGGGTGGAGCCACCTTGTCTGTGGTCTAGACTGGAGAGAAGTAGAGAAAATGTCAAAGAATAGGGATGGAGAGAAGTAGAGAAAATGTCCAAGAATAGGGATGGATGGAAAGAAGTAGAGAAAATGTCCAAGAACAGGGATGGGTGGAGCCACCTTGTCTGTGGTCTAGACTGGAGAGAAGCAGAGAAAATGTCCAGGTGGAGACACCTTGTCTGTGGTCTAGACTGGAGAGAAGCAGAGAAAATGTCCAAGAATAGGGATGGGTGGAGATACCTTGTCTGTGGTCTAGACTGGAAAGAAGTAGAGAAAATGTCCAAGAATAGGGATGGATGGAGAGAAGTAGAGAAAATGTCCAAGAATAGGGATGGATGGAGAGACCTTGTAGAGAAAATGCCCAAGGATAGGGATGGATGGAGAGAAGTAGAGAAAGTGTCCAAGAATAGGGATGGATGGAGATAAGTATAGAAAGTGTCCAAGAATAGGGATGGATGGAAAGAAGTAGAGAAAATGTCCAAGAATAGGGATGGACGGAGAGACCTTGTCTGTGGTCTAGACTGGAAAGAAGTAGAGAAAATGTCCAAGAATAGGGATGGATGGAGAGAAGTAGAGAAAATGTCCAAAAATAGGGATGGATGGAAAGAAGTAGAGAAAATGTCCAAGAATAGGGATGGAGAGAAGTAGAGAAAATGTCCAAGAATAGGCATGGATGGAGATAAGTAGAGAAAATGTCCAAGAATAGGGATGGATGGAGACACCTTGTCTGTGGTCTAGACTGGAGAGAAAAAGAGAAAATGTCCAAGAATAGGGATGAATGGAGAGAAGTTGAGAAAATGTCCAAGAATAGGGATGGATGGAGAGACCTAGTATGTGGTCTAGACTGGAGAGTAGGGAATATGTCCAAAAATAGGGATGGACCGGATAGACCTGGTCTGTGGTCTAAACTGGAGAGAATCAGAGAAAATGTCCAAGAATAGGGATGGGTGGAGAGAAGTAGCGAAAATGTCCAAGAATAGGGATGGAGAGAAGTAGAGAAAATGTCCAAGAATAGGGATGGATGGAGAGAAGTAGAGAAAATGTCCAAGAACAGGGATGGGTGGAGACACCTTGTCTGTGGTCTAGACTGGAGAGAAGTAGAGAAAATGTCCAAGAATAGGGATGAATGGAGAGAAGTAGAGAAAATGTCCAAGAATAGGGATGAATGGAGAGAAGTAGAGAAAATGTCCAAGAATAGGGATGGATGGAGAGACCTAGTATGTGGTCTAGACTGGAGAGTAGAAAAAATGTCCAAGAATAGGGATGGACCGGAGAGACCTGGTCTGTGGTCTAAACTGGAGAGAATCAGAGAAAATGTCCAAGAATAGGGATGGGTGGAGAGACCTTGTCTGTGGTCTAGACTGGAGAGAATCAGAGAAAATGTCCAAGAATAGGGATGGGTGGAGAGACCTTGTCTGTGGTCTAGACTGGAGAGAAGCAGAGAAAATGTCCAGGTGGAGACACCTTGTCTGTGGTCTAGACTGGAGAGAAGCAGAGAAAATGTCCAAGAATAGGGATGGGTGGAGACACCTTGTCTGTGGTCTAGACTGGAGAGAAGTAGAGAAAATGTCCAAGAATAGGGATGGATGGAGAGAAGTAGAGAAAATATCCAAGAATAGGGATGGATGGAGAGACCTTGTAGAGAAAATGCCCAAGAATAGGGATGGATGGAGAGAAGTAGAGAAAGTGTCCAAGAATAGGGATGGAGAGAAGTAGAGAAAATGTCCAAGAATAGGGATGGATGGAGAGACCTTGTAGAGAAAATGCCCAAGAATAGGGATGGATGGAGAGAAGTAGAGAAAGTGTCCAAGAATAGGGATGGATGGAGATAAGTAGAGAAAGTGTCCAAGAATAGGGATGGATGGAAAGAAGTAGAGAAAATGTCCAAGAATAGGGATGGATGGAGAGAAGTAAAGAAACTATCCAAGAATAGGGATGGATGGAGAGAAGTAGAGAAAATGTCCAAGAACAGGGATGGGTGGAGACACCTTGTCTGTGGTCTAGACTGGAGAGAAGTAGAGAAAATGTCCAAGAATAGGGATGAATGGAGAGAAGTAGAGAAAATGTCCAAGAATAGGGATGAATGGAGAGAAGTAGAGAAAATGTCCAAGAATAGGGATGGATGGAGAGACCTAGTATGTGGTCTAGACTGGAGAGTAGAAAAAATGTCCAAGAATAGGGATGGACCGGAGAGACCTGGTCTGTGGTCTAAACTGGAGAGAATCAGAGAAAATGTCCAAGAATAGGGATGGGTAGAGAGACCTTGTCTGTGGTCTAGACTGGAGAGAATCAGAGAAAATGTCCAAGAATAGGGATGGGTGGAGACACCTTGTCTGTGGTCTAGACTGGAGAGAAGTAGAGAAAATGTCCAAGAACAGGGATGGGTGGAGACACCTTGTCTGTGGTCTAGACTGGAGATAAGCACAGAAATTGTCCAGGTGGAGACACCTTGTCTGTGGTCTAGACTGGAGAGAAGCAGAGAAAATGTCCAAGAATAGGGATGGGTGGAGATAAGTATAGAAAGTGTCCAAGAATAGGGATGGATGGAAAGAAGTAGAGAAAATGTCCAAGAATAGGGATGGACGGAGAGACCTTGTCTGTGGTCTAGACTGGAAAGAAGTAGAGAAAATGTCCAAGAATAGGGATGGATGGAGAGAAGTAGAGAAAATGTCCAAAAATAGGGATGGATGGAAAGAAGTAGAGAAAATGTCCAAGAATAGGGATGGAGAGAAGTAGAGAAAATGTCCAAGAATAGGCATGGATGGAGATAAGTAGAGAAAATGTCCAAGAATAGGGATGGATGGAGACACCTTGTCTGTGGTCTAGACTGGAGAGAAAAAGAGAAAATGTCCAAGAATAGGGATGAATGGAGAGAAGTAGAGAAAATGTCCAAGAATAGGGATGGATGGAGAGACCTAGTATGTGGTCTAGACTGGAGAGTAGGGAATATGTCCAAAAATAGGGATGGACCGGATAGACCTGGTCTGTGGTCTAAACTGGAGAGAATCAGAGAAAATGTCCAAGAATAGGGATGGGTGGAGAGAAGTAGCGAAAATGTCCAAGAATAGGGATGGAGAGAAGTAGAGAAAATGTCCAAGAATAGGGATGGATGGAGAGAAGTAGAGAAAATGTCCAAGAACAGGGATGGGTGGAGACACCTTGTCTGTGGTCTAGACTGGAGAGAAGTAGAGAAAATGTCCAAGAATAGGGATGAATGGAGAGAAGTAGAGAAAATGTCCAAGAATAGGGATGAATGGAGAGAAGTAGAGAAAATGTCCAAGAATAGGGATGGATGGAGAGACCTAGTATGTGGTCTAGACTGGAGAGTAGAAAAAATGTCCAAGAATAGGGATGGACCGGAGAGACCTGGTCTGTGGTCTAAACTGGAGAGAATCAGAGAAAATGTCCAAGAATAGGGATGGGTGGAGAGACCTTGTCTGTGGTCTAGACTGGAGAGAATCAGAGAAAATGTCCAAGAATAGGGATGGGTGGAGAGACCTTGTCTGTGGTCTAGACTGGAGAGAAGCAGAGAAAATGTCCAGGTGGAGACACCTTGTCTGTGGTCTAGACTGGAGAGAAGCAGAGAAAATGTCCAAGAATAGGGATGGGTGGAGACACCTTGTCTGTGGTCTAGACTGGAGAGAAGTAGAGAAAATGTCCAAGAATAGGGATGGATGGAGAGAAGTAGAGAAAATATCCAAGAATAGGGATGGATGGAGAGACCTTGTAGAGAAAATGCCCAAGAATAGGGATGGATGGAGAGAAGTAGAGAAAGTGTCCAAGAATAGGGATGGAGAGAAGTAGAGAAAATGTCCAAGAATAGGGATGGATGGAGAGACCTTGTAGAGAAAATGCCCAAGAATAGGGATGGATGGAGAGAAGTAGAGAAAGTGTCCAAGAATAGGGATGGATGGAGATAAGTAGAGAAAGTGTCCAAGAATAGGGATGGATGGAAAGAAGTAGAGAAAATGTCCAAGAATAGGGATGGATGGAGAGAAGTAAAGAAACTATCCAAGAATAGGGATGGATGGAGAGAAGTAGAGAAAATGTCCAAGAACAGGGATGGGTGGAGACACCTTGTCTGTGGTCTAGACTGGAGAGAAGTAGAGAAAATGTCCAAGAATAGGGATGAATGGAGAGAAGTAGAGAAAATGTCCAAGAATAGGGATGAATGGAGAGAAGTAGAGAAAATGTCCAAGAATAGGGATGGATGGAGAGACCTAGTATGTGGTCTAGACTGGAGAGTAGAAAAAATGTCCAAGAATAGGGATGGACCGGAGAGACCTGGTCTGTGGTCTAAACTGGAGAGAATCAGAGAAAATGTCCAAGAATAGGGATGGGTAGAGAGACCTTGTCTGTGGTCTAGACTGGAGAGAATCAGAGAAAATGTCCAAGAATAGGGATGGGTGGAGACACCTTGTCTGTGGTCTAGACTGGAGAGAAGTAGAGAAAATGTCCAAGAACAGGGATGGGTGGAGACACCTTGTCTGTGGTCTAGACTGGAGATAAGCACAGAAATTGTCCAGGTGGAGACACCTTGTCTGTGGTCTAGACTGGAGAGAAGCAGAGAAAATGTCCAAGAATAGGGATGGGTGGAGACACCTTGTCTGTGGTCTAGACTGGAGAGAAGTAGAGAAAATGTCCAAGAACAGGGATGGGTGGAGCCACCTTGTCTGTGGTCTAGACTGGAGAGAAGCAGAGAAAATGTCCAGGTGGAGACACCTTGTCTGTGGTCTAGACTGGAGAGAAGCAGAGAAAATGTCCAAGAATAGGGATGGATGGAGAGAAGTAGAGAAAATGTCCAAGAATAGGGATGGATGGAGAGACCTTGTAGAGAAAATGCCCAAGAATAGGGATGGATGGAGAGAAGTAGAGAAAGTGTCCAAGAATAGGGATGGAGAGAAGTAGAGAAAATGTCCAAGAATAGGGATGGATGGAGAGACCTTGTAGAGAAAATGCCCAAGAATAGGGATGGATGGAGAGAAGTAGAGAAAGTGTCCAAGAATAGGGATGGATGGAGATAAGTAGAGAAAGTGTCCAAGAATAGGGATGGATGGAAAGAAGTAGAGAAAATGTCCAAGAATAGTGATGGATGGAGAGAAGTGAAGAAAATGTCCAAGAATAGGGATGGACGGAGAGATCTTGTCTGTGGTCTAGACTGGAGAGAAGTAGAGAAAATGTCCAGGAATAGGGATGGATGGAGAGAAGTAGAGAAAATGTCCAAAAATAGGGATGGATGGAAAGAAGTAGAGAAAATGTCCAAGAAAGAATAGGGATGGAGAGAAGTAGAGAAAATGTCCAAGAATAGGGATGGATGGAGATAAGTAGAGAAAATGTCCAAGAATAGGGATGGATGGAGATAAGTAGAGAAAATGTCCAAGAATAGGGATGGATGGAAAGAAGTAGAGAAAATGTCCAAGAATAGGGATGGATGGAAAGAAGTAGAGAAAATGTCCAAGAATAGGGATGGAGAGAAGTAGAGAAAATGTCCAAGAATAGGGATGGATGGAGATAAGTAGAGAAAATGTCCAAGAATAGGGATGGATGGAGACACCTTGTCTGTGATCTAGACTGGAGAGAAGTAGAGAAAATGTCCAAGAATAGGGATGAATGGAGAGAAGTAGAGAAAATGTCCAAGAATAGGGATGGAGAGAAGTAGAGAAAATGTCCAAGAATAGGGATGGATGGAGAGAAGTAGAGAAAATGTCCAAGAACAGGGATGGGTGGAGACACCTTGTCTGTGGTCTAGACTGGAGATAAGCAGAGAAAATGTCCAGGTGGAGACACCTTGTCTGTGGTCTAGACTGGAGAGAAGCAGAGAAAATGTCCAAGAATAGGGATGGGTGGAGACACCTTGTTTGTGGTCTAGACTGGAGAGAAGTAGAGAAAATGTCCAAGAACAGGGATGGGTGGAGACACCTTGTCTGTGGTCTAGACTGGAGATAAGCAGAGAAAATGTCCAGGTGGAGACACCTTGTCTGTGGTCTAGACTGGAGAGAAGCAGAGAAAATGCCCAAGAATAGGGATGGGTGGAGACACCTTCCTTGTCTGTGGTCTAGACTGGAGAGAAGTAGAGAAAATGTCCAAGAATAGGGATGGGTGGAGACACCTTCCTTGTCTGTGGTCTAGACTGGAGAGAAGTAGAGAAAATGTCAAAGAATAGGGATGGATGGAAAGAAGTAGAGAAAATGTCCAAGAATAGGGATGGATGGAGAGAAGTAGAGAAAATGTCCAAGAATAGGGATGGAGAGAAGTAGAGAAAATGTCCAAGAATAGGGATGGATGGAGAGAAGTAGAGAAAATGTCCAAGAATAGGGATGGATGGAGAGAAGTAAAGAAAATGTCCAAGAATAGGGATGGACGGAGAGACCTGGTCTGTGGTCTAGACTGGGGAGAAGTAGAGAAAATGTCCAAGAACAGGGATGGGTGGAGACACCTTGTCTGTGGTCTAGACTGGAGAGAAGTAGAGAAAATGTCCAAGAATAGGGATGGGTGGAGACACCTTGTCTGTGGTCTAGACTGGAGAGAAGTAGAGAAAATGTCCAAGAATAGGGATGGATGGATCCACCTTGTCTGTGGTCTAGACTGGAGAGAAGTAGAGAAAATGTCCAAGAATAGGGATGGATGGAGAGACCTAGTATGTGGTCTAGACTGGAGAGTAGATAAAATGTCCAAGAATAGGGATGGACCGGAGAGACCTGGTCTGTGGTCTAAACTGGAGAGAATCAGAGAAAATGTCCAAGAATAGGGATGGATGGAGAGAAGTAGAGAAAATGTCCAAGAATAGGGATGGATGGAGACACCTTGTCTGTGGTCTAGACTGGAGATAAGCAGAGAAAATGTCCAGGTGGAGACACCTTGTCTGTGGTCTAGACTGGAGAGAAGCAGAGAAAATGTCCAAGAATAGGGATGGGTGGAGACACCTTGTCTGTGGTCTAGACTGGAGAGAAGTAGAGAAAATGTCCAAGAACAGGGATGGATGGAGAGAAGTAGAGAAAATGTCCAAGAATAGGGATGGATGGAGAGACCTTGTAGAGAAAATGCCCAAGAATAGGGATGGATGGAGAGAAGTAGAGAAAGTGTCCAAGAATAGGGATGGATGGAGATAAGTAGAGAAAGTGTCCAAGAATAGGGATGGATGGAAAGAAGTAGAGAAAATGTCCAAGAATAGGGATGGATGGAGAGAAGTAAAGAAACTATCCAAGAATAGGGATGGATGGAGAGAAGTAAAGAAACTATCCAAGAATAGGGATGGAGAGAAGTAGAGAAAATCTCCAAGAATAGGGATGGATGGAGAGAAGTAGAGAAAATGTCCAAGAATAGGGATGGACGGAGAGACCTTATCTGTGGTCTAGACTGGAGAGAAGTAGAGAAAATGTCCAAGAATAGGGATGGATGGAGACACCTTGTCTGTGGTCTAGACTGGAGAGAAGTAGAGAAAATGTCCAAGAATAGGGATGAATGGAGAGAAGTAGAGAAAATGTCCAAGAACAGGGATGGGTGGAGCCACCTTGTCTGTGGTCTAGACTGGAGAGAAGTAGAGAAAATGTCCAAGAACAGGGATGGGTGGGAGCCACCTTGTCTGTGGTCTAGACTGGAGAGAAGCAGAGAAAATGTCCAGGTGGAGACACCTTGTCTGTGGTCTAGACTGGAGAGAAGCAGAGAAAATGTCCAAGAATAGGGATGGATGGAGAGAAGTAGAGAAAATGTCCAAGAATAGGGATGGATGGAGAGACCTTGTAGAGAAAATGCCCAAGAATAGGGATGGATGGAGAGAAGTAGAGAAAGTGTCCAAGAATAGGGATGGATGGAGAGACCTTATAGAGAAAATGCCCAAGAATAGGGATGGATGGAGAGAAGTAGAGAAAGTGTCCAAGAATAGGGATGGAGAGAAGTAGAGAAAATGTCCAAGAATAGGGATGGATGGAGAGACCTTGTAGAGAAAATGCCCAAGAATAGGGATGGATGGAGAGAAGTAGAGAAAGTGTCCAAGAATAGGGATGGATGGAGATAAGTAGAGAAAGTGTCCAAGAATAGGGATGGATGGAAAGAAGTAGAGAAAATGTCCAAGAATAGTGATGGATGGAGAGAAGTGAAGAAAATGTCCAAGAATAGGGATGGACGGAGAGACCTTGTCTGTGGTCTAGACTGGAGAGAAGTAGAGAAAATGTCCAAGAATAGGGATGGATGGAGAGAAGTAGAGAAAATGTCCAAAAATAGGGATGGATGGAAAGAAGTAGAGAAAATGTCCAAGAATAGGGATGGAGAGAAGTAGAGAAAATGTCCAAGAATAGGGATGGATGGAGACACCTTGTCTGTGATCTAGACTGGAGAGAAGTAGAGAAAATGTCCAAGAATAGGGATGAATGGAGAGAAGTAGAGAAAATGTCCAAGAATAGGGATGGAGAGAAGTAGAGAAAATGTCCAAGAATAGGGATGGATGGAGAGAAGTAGAGAAAATGTCCAAGAACAGGGATGGGTGGAGACACCTTGTCTGTGGTCTAGACTGGAGAGAAGTAGAGAAAATGTCCAAGAATAGGGATGAATGGAGAGAAGTAGAGAAAATGTCCAAGAATAGGGATGAATGGAGAGAAGTAGAGAAAATGTCCAAGAATAGGGATGGAGAGAAGTAGAGAAAATGTCCAAGAATAGGGATGGAGAGAAGTAGAGAAAATGTCCAAGAATAGGGATGGAGAGAAGTAGAGAAAATGTCCAAGAATAGGGATGGATGGAGAGACCTAGTATGTGGTCTAGACTGGAGAGTAGAAAAAATGTCCAAGAATAGGGATGGACCGGAGAGACCTGGTCTGTGGTCTAAACTGGAGAGAATCAGAGAAAATGTCCAAGAATAGGGATGGGTGGAGAGACCTTGTCTGTGGTCTAGACTGGAGAGAATCAGAGAAAATGTCCAAGAATAGGGATGGGTGGAGAGACCTTGTCTGTGGTCTAGACTGGAGAGAAGTAGAGAAAATGTCCAAGAACAGGGATGGGTGGAGACACCTTGTCTGTGGTCTAGACTGGAGATAAGCACAGAAAATGTCCAGGTGGAGACACCTTGTCTGTGGTCTAGACTGGAGAGAAGCAGAGAAAATGTCCAAGAATAGGGATGGGTGGAGACACCTTGTCTGTGGTCTAGACTGGAGAGAAGTAGAGAAAATGTCCAAGAACAGGGATGGGTGGAGCCACCTTGTCTGTGGTCTAGACTGGAGAGAAGCAGAGAAAATGTCCAGGTGGACACACCTTGTCTGTGGTCTAGACTGGAGAGAAGCAGAGAAAATGTCCAAGAATAGGGATGGGTGGAGACACCTTGTCTGTGGTCTAGACTGGAGAGAAGTAGAGAAAATGTCCAAGAATAGGGATGGATGGAGAGAAGTAGAGAAAATGTCCAAGAATAGGGATGGATGGAGAGACCTTGTAGAGAAAATGCCCAAGAATAGGGATGGATGGAGAGAAGTAGAGAAAGTGTCCAAGAATAGGGATGGAGAGAAGTAGAGAAAATGTCCAAGAATAGGGATGGATGGAGAGACCTTGTAGAGAAAATGCCCAAGAATAGGGATGGATGGAGAGAAGTAGAGAAAGTGTCCAAGAATAGGGATGGATGGAAAGAAGTAGAGAAAATGTCCAAGAATAGTGATGGATGGAGAGAAGTGAAGAAAATGTCCAAAAATAGGGATGGACGGAGAGACCTTGTCTGTGGTCTAGACTGGAGAGAAGTAGAGAAAATGTCCAAGAATAGGGATGGATGGAGAGAAGTAGAGAAAATGTCCAAAAAATAGGGATGGATGGAAAGAAGTAGAGAAAATGTCCAAGAATAGGGATGGAGAGAAGTAGAGAAAATGTCCAAGAATAGGGATGGATGGAGATAAGTAGAGAAAATGTCCAAGAATAGGGATGGATGGAGACGCCTTGTCTGTGATCTAGACTGGAGAGAAGTAGAGAAAATGTCCAAGAATAGGGATGAATGGAGAGAAGTAGAGAAAATGTCCAAGAATAGGGATGGAGAGAAGTAGAGAAAATGTCCAAGAATAGGGATGGATGGAGAGAAGTAGAGAAAATGTCCAAGAACAGGGATGGGTGGAGACACCTTGTCTGTGGTCTAGACTGGAGATAAGCAGAGAAAATGTCCAGGTGGAGACACCTTGTCTGTGGTCTAGACTGGAGAGAAGCAGAGAAAATGTCCAAGAATAGGGATGGGTGGAGACACCTTGTCTGTGGTCTAGACTGGAGAGAAGTAGAGAAAATGTCCAAGAACAGGGATGGGTGGAGACACCTTGTCTGTGGTCTAGACTGGAGATAAGCAGAGAAAATGTCCAGGTGGAGACACCTTGTCTGTGTTCTAGACTGGAGAGAAGCAGAGAAAATGCCCAAGAATAGGGATGGGTGGAGACACCTTCCTTGTCTGTGGTCTAGACTGGAGAGAAGTAGAGAAAATGTCCAAGAATAGGGATGGGTGGAGCCACCTTGTCTGTGGTCTAGACTGGAGAGAAGTAGAGAAAATGTCAAAGAATAGGGATGGATGGAAAGAAGTAGAGAAAATGTCCAAGAATAGGGATGGATGGAGAGAAGTAGAGAAAATGTCCAAGAATAGGGATGGAGAGAAGTAGAGAAAATGTCCAAGAATAGGGATGGATGGAGAGAAGTAGAGAAAATGTCCAAGAATAGGGATGGATGGAGAGAAGTAAAGAAAATGTCCAAGAATAGGGATGGACGGAGAGACCTGGTCTGTGGTCTAGACTGGGGAGAAGTAGAGAAAATGTCCAAGAACAGGGATGGGTGGAGACACCTTGTCTGTGGTCTAGACTGGAGAGAAGTAGAGAAAATGTCCAAGAATAGGGATGGGTGGAGACACCTTGTCTGTGGTCTAGACTGGAGAGAAGTAGAGAAAATGTCCAAGAATAGGGATGTATGGAAAGAAGTAGAGAAAATGTCCAAGAATAGGGATGGATGGAATGAAGTAGAGAAAATGTCCAAGAATAGGGATGGATGGAGAGAAGTAGAGAAAATGTCCAAGAATAGGGATGGAGAGAAGTAGAGAAAATGTCCAAGAATAGGGATGGATGGAGAGAAGTAGAGAAAATGTCCAAGAATAGGGATGGATGGAGAGAAGTAAAGAAAATGTCCAAGAATAGGGATGGACGGAGAGACCTTGTCTGTGGTCTAGACTGGGGAGAAGTAGAGAAAATGTCCAAGAACAGGGATGGGTGGAGCCACCTTGTAGAGAAAATGCCCAAGAATATGGATGAATGGAGAGAAGTAGAGAAAATGTCCAAGAATAGGGATGGATGGAGAGAAGTAGAGAAAATGTCCAAGAATAGGGATGGATGGAGAGACCTAGTATGTGGTCTAGACTGGAGAGTAGGGAATATGTCCAAGAATAGTGATGGACCGGAGAGACCTGGTCTGTGGTCTAAACTGGAGAGAATTAGAGAAAATGTCCAAGAATATGGATGGATGGAGATAAGTAGAGAAAATGTCCAAGAATATGGATGGAGAGAAGTAAAGAAAATGTCCAAGAATAGGGATGGAGAGAAGTAGAGAAAATGTCCAAGAATAGGGATGGATGGAGAGAAGTAGAGAAAATGTCCAAGAATAGGGATGGATGGAGAGAATCAGAGAAAATGTCCAAGAATAGGGATGGGTGGAGAGACCTTGTCTGTGGTCTAGACTGGAGAGAAGTAGAGAAAATGTCCACGAATAGGGATGGAGAGAAGTAGAGAAAATGTCCAAGAATAGGGATGTATGGAGAGAAGTAGAGAAAATGTCCAAGAATAGGGATGGATGGAGAGAAGTAAAGAAAATGTCCAAGAATAGGGATGGATGGAGAGAAGTAGAGAAAATGTCCAAGAATAGGGATGTATGGAGAGAAGTAGAGATAATGTCCAAGAATAGGGATGGAGAGAAGTAGAGAAAATGTCCAAGAATAGGGATGGAGAGAATCAGAGAAAATGTCCAAGAATAGGGATGGGTGGAGAGACCTTGTCTGTGGTCTAGACTGGAGAGAATCAGAGAAAATGTCCAAGAATAGGGATGGGTGGAGAGAAGTAGAGAAAATGTCCAAGAATAGGGATGAATGGAGAGAAGTAGAGAAAATGTCCAAGAATAGGGATGGATGGAGAGAAGTAAAGAAACTATCCAAGAATAGGGATGGATGGAGAGAAGTAAAGAAACTACCCAAGAATAGGGATGGAGAGAAGTAGAGAAAATCTCCAAGAATAGGGATGGATGGAAAGAAGTAGAGAAAATGTCCAAGAATAGGGATGGATGGAGAGAAGTAAAGAAACTATCCAAGAATAGGGATAGATGGAGAGAAGTAGAGAAAATGTCCAAGAATAGGGATGGATGGAGAGAAGTAGAGAAAATGTCCAAGAATAGGGATGGATGAAGAGAAGTAGAGAAAATGTCCAAGAATAGGGATGGATGGAGAGAAGTAGAGAAAATGTCCAAGAATAGGGATGGACGGAGAGACCTTGTCTGTGGTCTAGACTGGAGAGAAGTAGAGAAAATGTCCAAGAATAGGGATGGGTGGAGAGACCTTGTCTGTGATCTAGACTGGAGAGAAGTAGAGAAAATGTCCAAGAATAGGGATGGATGGAGAGAAGTAGAGAAAATGTCCAAGAACAGGGATGGGTGGAGACACCTTGTCTGTGGTCTAGACTGGAGAGAAGTAGAGAAAATGTCCAAGAACAAGGATGGGTGGAGACACCTTGTCTGTGGTCTAGACTGGAGAGAAGTAGAGAAAATGTCCAAGAATAGGGATGGATGGAGAGACCTTGTAGAGAAAATGCCCAAGAATAGGGATGGATGGAGAGAAGTAGAGAAAGTGTCCAAGAATAGAGATGGATGGAGATAAGTAGAGAAAGTGTCCAAGAATAGGGATGGATGGAAAGAAGTAGAGAAAATGTCCAAGAATAGGGATGGATGGAGAGAAGTGAAGAAAATGTCCAAGAATAGGGATGGACGGAGAGACCTTGTCTGTGGTCTAGACTGGAGAGAAGTAGAGAAAATGTCCAAGAATAGGGATGGATGGAGATACCTTGTCTGTGGTCTAGACTGGAGAGAAGTAGAGAAAATGTCCAAGAACAGGGATGGGTGGAGCCACCTTGTCTGTGGTCTAGACTGGAGAGAAGCAGCGAAAATGTCCAGGTGGAGACACCTTGTCTGTGGTCTAGACTGGAGAGAAGCAGAGAAAATGTCCAAGAATAGGGATGGGTGGAGACACCTTGTCTGTGGTCTAGACTGGAGAGAAGTAGAGAAAATGTCCAAGAACAGGGATGGGTGGAGCCACCTTGTCTGTGGTCTAGACTGGAGAGAAGCAGAGAAAATGTCCAGGTGGACACACCTTGTCTGTGGTCTAGACTGGAGAGAAGCAGAGAAAATGTCCAAGAATAGGGATGGGTGGAGACACCTTGTCTGTGGTCTAGACTGGAGAGAAGTAGAGAAAATGTCCAAGAATAGGGATGGATGGAGAGAAGTAGAGAAAATGTCCAAGAATAGGGATGGATGGAGAGACCTTGTAGAGAAAATGCCCAAGAATAGGGATGGATGGAGAGAAGTAGAGAAAGTGTCCAAGAATAGGGATGGAGAGAAGTAGAGAAAATGTCCAAGAATAGGGATGGATGGAGAGACCTTGTAGAGAAAATGCCCAAGAATAGGGATGGATGGAGAGAAGTAGAGAAAGTGTCCAAGAATAGGGATGGATGGAAAGAAGTAGAGAAAATGTCCAAGAATAGTGATGGATGGAGAGAAGTGAAGAAAATGTCCAAAAATAGGGATGGACGGAGAGACCTTGTCTGTGGTCTAGACTGGAGAGAAGTAGAGAAAATGTCCAAGAATAGGGATGGATGGAGAGAAGTAGAGAAAATGTCCAAAAAATAGGGATGGATGGAAAGAAGTAGAGAAAATGTCCAAGAATAGGGATGGAGAGAAGTAGAGAAAATGTCCAAGAATAGGGATGGATGGAGATAAGTAGAGAAAATGTCCAAGAATAGGGATGGATGGAGACGCCTTGTCTGTGATCTAGACTGGAGAGAAGTAGAGAAAATGTCCAAGAATAGGGATGAATGGAGAGAAGTAGAGAAAATGTCCAAGAATAGGGATGGAGAGAAGTAGAGAAAATGTCCAAGAATAGGGATGGATGGAGAGAAGTAGAGAAAATGTCCAAGAACAGGGATGGGTGGAGACACCTTGTCTGTGGTCTAGACTGGAGATAAGCAGAGAAAATGTCCAGGTGGAGACACCTTGTCTGTGGTCTAGACTGGAGAGAAGCAGAGAAAATGTCCAAGAATAGGGATGGGTGGAGACACCTTGTCTGTGGTCTAGACTGGAGAGAAGTAGAGAAAATGTCCAAGAACAGGGATGGGTGGAGACACCTTGTCTGTGGTCTAGACTGGAGATAAGCAGAGAAAATGTCCAGGTGGAGACACCTTGTCTGTGTTCTAGACTGGAGAGAAGCAGAGAAAATGCCCAAGAATAGGGATGGGTGGAGACACCTTCCTTGTCTGTGGTCTAGACTGGAGAGAAGTAGAGAAAATGTCCAAGAATAGGGATGGGTGGAGCCACCTTGTCTGTGGTCTAGACTGGAGAGAAGTAGAGAAAATGTCAAAGAATAGGGATGGATGGAAAGAAGTAGAGAAAATGTCCAAGAATAGGGATGGATGGAGAGAAGTAGAGAAAATGTCCAAGAATAGGGATGGAGAGAAGTAGAGAAAATGTCCAAGAATAGGGATGGATGGAGAGAAGTAGAGAAAATGTCCAAGAATAGGGATGGATGGAGAGAAGTAAAGAAAATGTCCAAGAATAGGGATGGATGGAGAGAAGTAAAGAAAATGTCCAAGAATAGGGATGGACGGAGAGACCTGGTCTGTGGTCTAGACTGGGGAGAAGTAGAGAAAATGTCCAAGAACAGGGATGGGTGGAGACACCTTGTCTGTGGTCTAGACTGGAGAGAAGTAGAGAAAATGTCCAAGAATAGGGATGGGTGGAGACACCTTGTCTGTGGTCTAGACTGGAGAGAAGTAGAGAAAATGTCCAAGAATAGGGATGTATGGAAAGAAGTAGAGAAAATGTCCAAGAATAGGGATGGATGGAATGAAGTAGAGAAAATGTCCAAGAATAGGGATGGATGGAGAGAAGTAGAGAAAATGTCCAAGAATAGGGATGGAGAGAAGTAGAGAAAATGTCCAAGAATAGGGATGGATGGAGAGAAGTAGAGAAAATGTCCAAGAATAGGGATGGATGGAGAGAAGTAAAGAAAATGTCCAAGAATAGGGATGGACGGAGAGACCTTGTCTGTGGTCTAGACTGGGGAGAAGTAGAGAAAATGTCCAAGAACAGGGATGGGTGGAGCCACCTTGTAGAGAAAATGCCCAAGAATATGGATGAATGGAGAGAAGTAGAGAAAATGTCCAAGAATAGGGATGGATGGAGAGAAGTAGAGAAAATGTCCAAGAATAGGGATGGATGGAGAGACCTAGTATGTGGTCTAGACTGGAGAGTAGGGAATATGTCCAAGAATAGTGATGGACCGGAGAGACCTGGTCTGTGGTCTAAACTGGAGAGAATTAGAGAAAATGTCCAAGAATATGGATGGATGGAGATAAGTAGAGAAAATGTCCAAGAATATGGATGGAGAGAAGTAAAGAAAATGTCCAAGAATAGGGATGGAGAGAAGTAGAGAAAATGTCCAAGAATAGGGATGGATGGAGAGAAGTAGAGAAAATGTCCAAGAATAGGGATGGATGGAGAGAATCAGAGAAAATGTCCAAGAATAGGGATGGGTGGAGAGACCTTGTCTGTGGTCTAGACTGGAGAGAAGTAGAGAAAATGTCCACGAATAGGGATGGAGAGAAGTAGAGAAAATGTCCAAGAATAGGGATGTATGGAGAGAAGTAGAGAAAATGTCCAAGAATAGGGATGGATGGAGAGAAGTAAAGAAAATGTCCAAGAATAGGGATGGATGGAGAGAAGTAGAGAAAATGTCCAAGAATAGGGATGTATGGAGAGAAGTAGAGATAATGTCCAAGAATAGGGATGGAGAGAAGTAGAGAAAATGTCCAAGAATAGGGATGGAGAGAATCAGAGAAAATGTCCAAGAATAGGGATGGGTGGAGAGACCTTGTCTGTGGTCTAGACTGGAGAGAATCAGAGAAAATGTCCAAGAATAGGGATGGGTGGAGAGAAGTAGAGAAAATGTCCAAGAATAGGGATGAATGGAGAGAAGTAGAGAAAATGTCCAAGAATAGGGATGGATGGAGAGAAGTAAAGAAACTATCCAAGAATAGGGATGGATGGAGAGAAGTAAAGAAACTACCCAAGAATAGGGATGGAGAGAAGTAGAGAAAATCTCCAAGAATAGGGATGGATGGAAAGAAGTAGAGAAAATGTCCAAGAATAGGGATGGATGGAGAGAAGTAAAGAAACTATCCAAGAATAGGGATAGATGGAGAGAAGTAGAGAAAATGTCCAAGAATAGGGATGGATGGAGAGAAGTAGAGAAAATGTCCAAGAATAGGGATGGATGAAGAGAAGTAGAGAAAATGTCCAAGAATAGGGATGGATGGAGAGAAGTAGAGAAAATGTCCAAGAATAGGGATGGACGGAGAGACCTTGTCTGTGGTCTAGACTGGAGAGAAGTAGAGAAAATGTCCAAGAATAGGGATGGGTGGAGAGACCTTGTCTGTGATCTAGACTGGAGAGAAGTAGAGAAAATGTCCAAGAATAGGGATGGATGGAGAGAAGTAGAGAAAATGTCCAAGAACAGGGATGGGTGGAGACACCTTGTCTGTGGTCTAGACTGGAGAGAAGTAGAGAAAATGTCCAAGAACAAGGATGGGTGGAGACACCTTGTCTGTGGTCTAGACTGGAGAGAAGTAGAGAAAATGTCCAAGAATAGGGATGGATGGAGAGACCTTGTAGAGAAAATGCCCAAGAATAGGGATGGATGGAGAGAAGTAGAGAAAGTGTCCAAGAATAGAGATGGATGGAGATAAGTAGAGAAAGTGTCCAAGAATAGGGATGGATGGAAAGAAGTAGAGAAAATGTCCAAGAATAGGGATGGATGGAGAGAAGTGAAGAAAATGTCCAAGAATAGGGATGGACGGAGAGACCTTGTCTGTGGTCTAGACTGGAGAGAAGTAGAGAAAATGTCCAAGAATAGGGATGGATGGAGATACCTTGTCTGTGGTCTAGACTGGAGAGAAGTAGAGAAAATGTCCAAGAACAGGGATGGGTGGAGCCACCTTGTCTGTGGTCTAGACTGGAGAGAAGCAGCGAAAATGTCCAGGTGGAGACACCTTGTCTGTGGTCTAGACTGGAGAGAAGCAGAGAAAATGTCCAAGAATAGGGATGGGTGGAGACACCTTGTCTGTGGTCTAGACTGTAGAGAAGTAGAGAAAATGTCCAAGAATAAGGATGGATGGAAAGAAGTAGAGAAAATGTCCAAGAATAGGGATGGATGGAGAGAAGTAAAGAAACTATCCAAGAATAGGGATGGATGGAGAGAAGTAAAGAAACTATCCAAGAATAGGGATGGAGAGAAGTAGAGAAAATCTCCAAGAATAGGGATGGATGGAGAGAAGTAGAGAAAATGTCCAAGAATAGGATGGAGAGAAATAGAGAAAATGTCCAAGAATAGGGATGGACGGAGAGACCTTGTCTGTGGTCTAGACTGGAGAGAAGTAGAGAAAATGTCTAAGAATAGGGATGGATGGATCCACCTTGTCTGTGGTCTAGACTGGAGAGAAGTAGAGAAAATGTCCATGAATAGGGATGAATGGAGAGAAGTAGAGAAAATGTCCAAGAATAGGGATGGATGGAGAGACCTAGTATGTGGTCTAGACTGGAGAGTAGAGAAAATGTCCAAGAATAGGGATGGACCGGAGAGACCTGGTCTGTGGTCTAAACTGGAGAGAATCAGAGAAAATGTCCAAGAATAGGGATGGGTGGAGAGACCTTGTCTGTGGTCTAGACTGGAGAGAAGTAGAGAAAATGTCCACGAATAGGGATGGAGAGAAGTAGAGAAAATGTCCAAGAATAGGGATGGATGGAGAGAAGTAGAGAAAATGTCCAAGAATAGGGATGGATGGAGAGAAGTAGAGAAAATGTCCAAGAATAGGGATGGATGGAGAGAAGTAGAGAAGGTGTCCAAGAATAGGGATGGAGAGAAGTAGAGAAAGTGTCCAAGAATAGGGATGGATGGAAAGAAGTAAAGAAAATGTCCAAGAATAGGGATGGATGGATGGAGAGAAAGTGTCAAAGAAATCAGATGGATGGAGAGTAGAGAAAATGCAAGAATAAGGATGGATGGAGATAAGTAGAGAAAGTGTCCAAGAATAGGGATGGATGGAGATAAGTAGAGAAAGTGTCCAAGAATAGGGATGGATGGATGGAGAGAAAGTGTCAAAGAAATCAGATGGATGGAGAGTAGAGAAAATGCAAGAATAAGGATGGATGGAGATAAGTAGAGAAAGTGTCCAAGAATAGGGATGGATGGAGATAAGTAGAGAAAGTGTCCAAGAATAGGGATGGATGGAGATAAGTAGAGAAAGTGTCCAAGAATAGGGATGGATGGAAAGAAGTAGAGAAAATGTCCAAGAATAGGGATGGATGGAGAGAAGTGAAGAAAATGTCC
The DNA here is from genome assembly GCA_032433765.1 of Megaustenia siamemsis. Lineage (NCBI taxonomy): Eukaryota > Metazoa > Mollusca > Gastropoda > Stylommatophora > Ariophantidae > Megaustenia > Megaustenia siamemsis. The sequence continues at coordinate 990,423 of JAVIAB010000026.1, read as the reverse complement.
AAGAATAGGGATGGACGGAGAGACCTTGTCTGTGGTCTAGACTGGAGAGAAGTAGAGAAAATGTCCAAGAATAGGGATGGATGGAGAGAAGTAGAGAAAATGTCCAAAAATAGGGATGGATGGAAAGAAGTAGAGAAAATGTCCAAGAATAGGGATGGACGGAGAGACCTGGTCTGTGGTCTAAACTGGAGAGAAGTAGAGAAAATGTCCAAGAACAGGGATGGGTGGAGACACCTTGTCTGTGGTCTAGACTGGAGATAAGCACAGAAAATGTCCAGGTGGAGACACCTTGTCTGTGGTCTAGACTGGAGAGAAGCAGAGAAAATGTCCAAGAATAGGGATGGGTGGAGACACCTTGTCTGTGGTCTAGACTGGAGAGAAGTAGAGAAAATGTCCAAGAACAGGGATGGGTGGAGCCACCTTGTCTGTGGTCTAGACTGGAGAGAAGCAGAGAAAATGTCCAGGTGGAGACACCTTGTCTGTGGTCTAGACTGGAGAGAAGTAGAGAAAATGTCCAAGAACAGGGATGGGTGGAGCCACCTTGTCTGTGGTCTAGACTGGAGAGAAGCAGAGAAAATGTCCAAGAATAGGGATGGATGGAGAGAAGTAGAGAAAATGTCCAAGAATAGGGATGGATGGAGAGACCTTGTAGAGAAAATGCCCAAGAATAGGGATGGATGGAGAGAAGTAGAGAAAGTGTCCAAGAATAGGGATGGATGGAGATAAGTAGAGAAAGTGTCCAAAAATAGGGATGGATGGAAAGAAGTAGAGAAAATGTCCAAGAATAGGGATGGATGGAGAGAAGTAAAGAAACTATCCAAGAATAGGGATGGATGGAGAGAAGTAAAGAAACTATCCAAGAATAGGGATGGAGAGAAGTAGAGAAAATCTCCAAGAATAGGGATGGATGGAGAGAAGTAGAGAAAATGTCCAAGAATAGGGATGGACGGAGAGACCTTGTCTGTGGTCTAGACTGGAGAGAAGTAGAGAAAATGTCCAAGAACAGGGATGGGTGGAGACACCTTGTCTGTGGTCTAGACTGGAGAGAAGTAGAGAAAATGTCCAAGAATAGGGATGGATGGAGACACCTTGTCTGTGGTCTAGACTGGAGAGAAGTAGAGAAAATGTCCAAGAATAGGGATGAATGGAGAGAAGTAGAGAAAATGTCCAAGAACAGGGATGGGTGGAGACACCTTGTCTGCGGTCTAGACTGGAGATAAGCACAGAAAATGTCCAGGTGGAGACACCTTGTCTGTGGTCTAGACTGGAGATAAGCAGAGAAAATGTCCAAGAATAGGGATGGGTTGTCTGTGGTCTAGACTGGAGAGAAGTAGAGAAAATGTCCATGAACAGGGATGGGTGGAGCCACCTTGTCTGTGGTCTAGACTGGCGAGAAGCAGAGAAAATGTCCAGGTGGAGACACCTTGTCTGTGGTCTAGACTGGAGAGAAGTAGAGAAAATATCCAAGAATAGGGATGGATGGAGAGAAGTAGAGAAAATGTCCAAGAATAGGGATGGATGGAGAGACCTTGTAGAGAAAATGCCCAAGAATAGAGATGGATGGAGAGAAGTAGAGAAAGTGTCCAAGAATAGGGATGGATGGAGAGAAGTAGAGAAAATGTTCAAGAATAGGGATGGATGGAAAGAAGTAGAGAAAATGTCCAAGAATAGGGATGGATGGAGAGAAGTGAAGAAAATGTCCAAGAATAGGGATGGACGGAGAGACCTTGTCTGTGGTCTAGACTGGAGAGAAGTAGAGAAAATGTCCAAGAATAGGGATGGATGGAGAGAAGTAGAGAAAATGTCCAAAAATAGGGATGGATGGAGAGAAGTAGAGAAAATGTCCAAAAATAGGGATGGATGGAAAGTAGAGAAAATGTCCAAGAATAGGGATGGAGAGAAGTAGAGAAAATGTCCAAGAATAGGGATGGATGGAAAGAAGTAGAGAAAATGTCCAAGAATAGGGATGGAGAGAAGTAGAGAAAATGTCCAAGAATAGGGATGGATGGAGACGCCTTGTCTGTGATCTAGACTGGAGAGAAGTAGAGAAAATGTCCAAGAATAGGGATGAATGGAGAGAAGTAGAGAAAATGTCCAAGAATAGGGATGGAGAGAAGTAGAGAAAATGTCCAAGAATAGGGATGGATGGAGAGAAGTAGAGAAAATGTCCAAGAACAGGGATGGGTGGAGACACCTTGTCTGTGGTCTAGACTGGAGATAAGCAGAGAAAATGTCCAGGTGGAGACACCTTGTCTGTGGTCTAGACTGGAGAGAAGCAGAGAAAATGTCCAAGAATAGGGATGGGTGGAGACACCTTGTCTGTGGTCTAGACTGGAGAGAAGTAGAGAAAATGTCCAAGAACAGGGATGGGTGGAGACACCTTGTCTGTGGTCTAGACTGGAGATAAGCAGAGAAAATGTCCAGGTGGAGACACCTTGTCTGTGTTCTAGACTGGAGAGAAGCAGAGAAAATGCCCAAGAATAGGGATGGGTGGAGACACCTTCCTTGTCTGTGGTCTAGACTGGAGAGAAGTAGAGAAAATGTCCAAGAATAGGGATGGGTGGAGCCACCTTGTCTGTGGTCTAGACTGGAGAGAAGTAGAGAAAATGTCAAAGAATAGGGATGGATGGAAAGAAGTAGAGAAAATGTCCAAGAATAGGGATGGATGGAGAGAAGTAGAGAAAATGTCCAAGAATAGGGATGGAGAGAAGTAGAGAAAATGTCCAAGAATAGGGATGGATGGAGAGAAGTAGAGAAAATGTCCAAGAATAGGGATGGATGGAGAGAAGTAAAGAAAATGTCCAAGAATAGGGATGGACGGAGAGACCTGGTCTGTGGTCTAGACTGGGGAGAAGTAGAGAAAATGTCCAAGAACAGGGATGGGTGGAGACACCTTGTCTGTGGTCTAGACTGGAGAGAAGTAGAGAAAATGTCCAAGAATAGGGATGGGTGGAGACACCTTGTCTGTGGTCTAGACTGGAGAGAAGTAGAGAAAATGTCCAAGAATAGGGATGTATGGAAAGAAGTAGAGAAAATGTCCAAGAATAGGGATGGATGGAATGAAGTAGAGAAAATGTCCAAGAATAGGGATGGATGGAGAGAAGTAGAGAAAATGTCCAAGAATAGGGATGGAGAGAAGTAGAGAAAATGTCCAAGAATAGGGATGGATGGAGAGAAGTAGAGAAAATGTCCAAGAATAGGGATGGATGGAGAGAAGTAAAGAAAATGTCCAAGAATAGGGATGGACGGAGAGACCTTGTCTGTGGTCTAGACTGGGAGAAGTAGAGAAAATGTCCAAGAACAGGGATGGGTGGAGCCACCTTGTAGAGAAAATGCCCAAGAATATGGATGAATGGAGAGAAGTAGAGAAAATGTCCAAGAATAGGGATGGATGGAGAGAAGTAGAGAAAATGTCCAAGAATAGGGATGGATGGAGAGACCTAGTATGTGGTCTAGACTGGAGAGTAGGGAATATGTCCAAGAATAGTGATGGACCGGAGAGACCTGGTCTGTGGTCTAAACTGGAGAGAATTAGAGAAAATGTCCAAGAATATGGATGGATGGAGATAAGTAGAGAAAATGTCCAAGAATATGGATGGAGAGAAGTAGAGAAAATGTCCAAGAATAGGGATGGAGAGAAGTAGAGAAAATGTCCAAGAATAGGGATGGATGGAGAGAAGTAGAGAAAATGTCCAAGAATAGGGATGGATGGAGAGAATCAGAGAAAATGTCCAAGAATAGGGATGGGTGGAGAGACCTTGTCTGTGGTCTAGACTGGAGAGAAGTAGAGAAAATGTCCACGAATAGGGATGGAGAGAAGTAGAGAAAATGTCCAAGAATAGGGATGTATGGAGAGAAGTAGAGAAAATGTCCAAGAATAGGGATGGATGGAGAGAAGTAAAGAAAATGTCCAAGAATAGGGATGGATGGAGAGAAGTAGAGAAAATGTCCAAGAATAGGGATGTATGGAGAGAAGTAGAGATAATGTCCAAGAATAGGGATGGAGAGAAGTAGAGAAAATGTCCAAGAATAGGGATGGAGAGAATCAGAGAAAATGTCCAAGAATAGGGATGGGTGGAGAGACCTTGTCTGTGGTCTAGACTGGAGAGAATCAGAGAAAATGTCCAAGAATAGGGATGGGTGGAGAGAAGTAGAGAAAATGTCCAAGAATAGGGATGAATGGAGAGAAGTAGAGAAAATGTCCAAGAATAGGGATGGATGGAGAGAAGTAAAGAAACTATCCAAGAATAGGGATGGATGGAGAGAAGTAAAGAAACTACCCAAGAATAGGGATGGAGAGAAGTAGAGAAAATCTCCAAGAATAGGGATGGATGGAAAGAAGTAGAGAAAATGTCCAAGAATAGGGATGGATGGAGAGAAGTAAAGAAACTATCCAAGAATAGGGATAGATGGAGAGAAGTAGAGAAAATGTCCAAGAATAGGGATGGATGGAGAGAAGTAGAGAAAATGTCCAAGAATAGGGATGGATGAAGAGAAGTAGAGAAAATGTCCAAGAATAGGGATGGATGGAGAGAAGTAGAGAAAATGTCCAAGAATAGGGATGGACGGAGAGACCTTGTCTGTGGTCTAGACTGGAGAGAAGTAGAGAAAATGTCCAAGAATAGGGATGGGTGGAGAGACCTTGTCTGTGATCTAGACTGGAGAGAAGTAGAGAAAATGTCCAAGAATAGGGATGGATGGAGAGAAGTAGAGAAAATGTCCAAGAACAGGGATGGGTGGAGACACCTTGTCTGTGGTCTAGACTGGAGAGAAGTAGAGAAAATGTCCAAGAACAAGGATGGGTGGAGACACCTTGTCTGTGGTCTAGACTGGAGAGAAGTAGAGAAAATGTCCAAGAATAGGGATGGATGGAGAGACCTTGTAGAGAAAATGCCCAAGAATAGGGATGGATGGAGAGAAGTAGAGAAAGTGTCCAAGAATAGAGATGGATGGAGATAAGTAGAGAAAGTGTCCAAGAATAGGGATGGATGGAAAGAAGTAGAGAAAATGTCCAAGAATAGGGATGGATGGAGAGAAGTGAAGAAAATGTCCAAGAATAGGGATGGACGGAGAGACCTTGTCTGTGGTCTAGACTGGAGAGAAGTAGAGAAAATGTCCAAGAATAGGGATGGATGGAGATACCTTGTCTGTGGTCTAGACTGGAGAGAAGTAGAGAAAATGTCCAAGAACAGGGATGGGTGGAGCCACCTTGTCTGTGGTCTAGACTGGAGAGAAGCAGCGAAAATGTCCAGGTGGAGACACCTTGTCTGTGGTCTAGACTGGAGAGAAGCAGAGAAAATGTCCAAGAATAGGGATGGGTGGAGACACCTTGTCTGTGGTCTAGACTGTAGAGAAGTAGAGAAAATGTCCAAGAATAAGGATGGATGGAAAGAAGTAGAGAAAATGTCCAAGAATAGGGATGGATGGAGAGAAGTAAAGAAACTATCCAAGAATAGGGATGGATGGAGAGAAGTAAAGAAACTATCCAAGAATAGGGATGGAGAGAAGTAGAGAAAATCTCCAAGAATAGGGATGGATGGAGAGAAGTAGAGAAAATGTCCAAGAATAGGATGGAGAGAAATAGAGAAAATGTCCAAGAATAGGGATGGACGGAGAGACCTTGTCTGTGGTCTAGACTGGAGAGAAGTAGAGAAAATGTCTAAGAATAGGGATGGATGGATCCACCTTGTCTGTGGTCTAGACTGGAGAGAAGTAGAGAAAATGTCCAAGAATAGGGATGAATGGAGAGAAGTAGAGAAAATGTCCAAGAATAGGGATGGATGGAGAGACCTAGTATGTGGTCTAGACTGGAGAGTAGAGAAAATGTCCAAGAATAGGGATGGACCGGAGAGACCTGGTCTGTGGTCTAAACTGGAGAGAATCAGAGAAAATGTCCAAGAATAGGGATGGGTGGAGAGACCTTGTCTGTGGTCTAGACTGGAGAGAAGTAGAGAAAATGTCCACGAATAGGGATGGAGAGAAGTAGAGAAAATGTCCAAGAATAGGGATGGATGGAGAGAAGTAGAGAAAATGTCCAAGAATAGGGATGGATGGAGAGAAGTAGAGAAAATGTCCAAGAATAGGGATGGATGGAGAGAAGTAGAGAAGGTGTCCAAGAATAGGGATGGAGAGAAGTAGAGAAAGTGTCCAAGAATAGGGATGGATGGAAAGAAGTAAAGAAAATGTCCAAGAATAGGGATGGATGGATGGAGAGAAAGTGTCAAAGAAATCAGATGGATGGAGAGTAGAGAAAATGCAAGAATAAGGATGGATGGAGATAAGTAGAGAAAGTGTCCAAGAATAGGGATGGATGGAGATAAGTAGAGAAAGTGTCCAAGAATAGGGATGGATGGATGGAGAGAAAGTGTCAAAGAAATCAGATGGATGGAGAGTAGAGAAAATGCAAGAATAAGGATGGATGGAGATAAGTAGAGAAAGTGTCCAAGAATAGGGATGGATGGAGATAAGTAGAGAAAGTGTCCAAGAATAGGGATGGATGGAAAGAAGTAGAGAAAATGTCCAAGAATAGGGATGGATGGAGAGAAGTGAAGAAAATGTCCAAGAATAGGGATGGACGGAGAGACCTTGTCTGTGGTCTAGACTGGAGAGAAGTAGAGAAAATGTCCAAGAATAGGGATGGATGGAGAGAAGTAGAGAAAATGTCCAAAAATAGGGATGGATGGAAAGAAGTAGAGAAAATGTCCAAGAATAGGGATGGACGGAGAGACCTGGTCTGTGGTCTAAACTGGAGAGAAGTAGAGAAAATGTCCAAGAACAGGGATGGGTGGAGACACCTTGTCTGTGGTCTAGACTGGAGATAAGCACAGAAAATGTCCAGGTGGAGACACCTTGTCTGTGGTCTAGACTGGAGAGAAGCAGAGAAAATGTCCAAGAATAGGGATGGGTGGAGACACCTTGTCTGTGGTCTAGACTGGAGAGAAGTAGAGAAAATGTCCAAGAACAGGGATGGGTGGAGCCACCTTGTCTGTGGTCTAGACTGGAGAGAAGCAGAGAAAATGTCCAGGTGGAGACACCTTGTCTCTGCTCTAGACTGGAGAGAAGCAGAGAAAATGTCCAAGAATAAGGATGGTGGAGACACCTTGTCTGTGGTCTAGACTGGAGAGAAGTAGAGAAAATGTCCAAGAATAGGGATGGATGGAGAGAAGTAGAGAAAATGTCCAAGAATAGGGATGGGTGGAGAGACCTTGTAGAGAAAATGCCCAAGAATATGGATGGATGGAGAGAAGTAGAGAAAGTGTCCAAGAATAGGGATGGATGGAGATAAGTAGAGAAAGTGTCCAAGAATAGGGATGGATGGAAAGAAGTAGAGAAAATGTCCAAGAATAGGGATGTCCAGGTGGAGACACCTTGTCTGTGGTCTAGACTGGAGAGAAGCAGAGAAAATGTCCAAGAATAGGGATGGATGGAGACACCTTGTCTGTGGTCTAGACTGGAGAGAAGTAGAGAAAATGTCCAAGAACAGGGATGGGTGGAGCCACCTTGTCTGTGGTCTAGACTGGAGAGAAGCAGAGAAAATGTCCACGTGGAGACACCTTGTCTGTGGTCTAGACTGGAGAGAAGCAGAGAAAATGTCCAAGAATAGGGATGGGTGGAGACACCTTGTCTGTGGTCTAGACTGGAGAGAAGTAGAGAAAATGTCCAAGAACAGGGATGGGTGGAGCCACCTTGTCTGTGGTCTAGACTGGAGAGAAGCAGAGAAAATGTCCAAGAATAGGGATGGATGGAGAGAAGTAGAGAAAATGTCCAAGAATAGGGATGGATGGAGAGACCTTGTAGAGAAAATGCCCAAGAATAGGGATGGATGGAGAGAAGTAGAGAAAGTGTCCAAGAATAGGGATGGATGGAGATAAGTAGAGAAAGTGTCCAAAAATAGGGATGGATGGAAAGAAGTAGAGAAAATGTCCAAGAATAGGGATGGATGGAGAGAAGTAAAGAAACTATCCAAGAATAGGGATGGATGGAGAGAAGTAAAGAAACTATCCAAGAATAGGGATGGAGAGAAGTAGAGAAAATCTCCAAGAATAGGGATGGATGGAGAGAAGTAGAGAAAATGTCCAAGAATAGGGATGGACGGAGAGACCTTGTCTGTGGTCTAGACTGGAGAGAAGTAGAGAAAATGTCCAAGAACAGGGATGGGTGGAGACACCTTGTCTGTGGTCTAGACTGGAGAGAAGTAGAGAAAATGTCCAAGAATAGGGATGGATGGAGACACCTTGTCTGTGGTCTAGACTGGAGAGAAGTAGAGAAAATGTCCAAGAATAGGGATGAATGGAGAGAAGTAGAGAAAATGTCCAAGAACAGGGATGGGTGGAGACACCTTGTCTGCGGTCTAGACTGGAGATAAGCACAGAAAATGTCCAGGTGGAGACACCTTGTCTGTGGTCTAGACTGGAGATAAGCAGAGAAAATGTCCAAGAATAGGGATGGGTTGTCTGTGGTCTAGACTGGAGAGAAGTAGAGAAAATGTCCATGAACAGGGATGGGTGGAGCCACCTTGTCTGTGGTCTAGACTGGCGAGAAGCAGAGAAAATGTCCAGGTGGAGACACCTTGTCTGTGGTCTAGACTGGAGAGAAGTAGAGAAAATATCCAAGAATAGGGATGGATGGAGAGAAGTAGAGAAAATGTCCAAGAATAGGGATGGATGGAGAGACCTTGTAGAGAAAATGCCCAAGAATAGAGATGGATGGAGAGAAGTAGAGAAAGTGTCCAAGAATAGGGATGGATGGAGAGAAGTAGAGAAAATGTTCAAGAATAGGGATGGATGGAAAGAAGTAGAGAAAATGTCCAAGAATAGGGATGGACGGAGAGACCTTGTCTGTGGTCTAGACTGGAGAGAAGTAGAGAAAATGTCCAAAAATAGGGATGGATGGAGAGAAGTAGAGAAAATGTCCAAAAATAGGGATGGATGGAAAGTAGAGAAAATGTCCAAGAATAGGGATGGAGAGAAGTAGAGAAAATGTCCAAGAATAGGGATGGATGGAGATAAGTAGAGAAAATGTCCAAGAATAGGATGGAGACACCTTGTCTGTGGTCTAGACTGGAGAGAAGTAGAGAAAATGTCCAAGAATAGGCATGAATGGAGAGAAGTAGAGAAAATGTCCAAGAATAGGGATGGATGGAGAGACCTAGTATGTGGTCTAGACTGGAGAGTAGGGAATATGTCCAAAAATAGGGATGGACCGGAGAGACCTGGTCTGTGGTCTAAACTGGAGAGAATCAGAGAAAATGTCCAAGAATAGGGATGGGTGGACAGAAGTAGCGAAAATGTCCAAGAATAGGGATGGAGAGAAGTAGAGAAAATGTCCAAGAATAGGGATGGGTGGAGACACCTTGTCTGTGGTCTCGACTGGAGAGAAGCAGAGAAAATGTCCAAGAATAGGGATGGGTGGAGACACCTTGTCTGTGGTCTAGACTGGAGAGAAGTAGAGAAAATGTCCAAGAACAGGGATGGGTGGAGCCACCTTGTCTGTGGTCTAGACTGGAGAGAAGCAGAGAAAATGTCCAGGTGGAGACACCTTGTCTGTGGTCAAGACTGGAGAGAAGCAGAGAAAATGTCCAAGAATAGGGATGGGTGGAGACACCTGGTCTGTGGTCTAGACTGGAGAGAAGTAGAGAAAATGTCTAAGAATAGGGATGGATGGAGAGAAGTAGAGAAAATGTCCAAGAATAGGGATGGATGGAGAGAAGTAGAGAAAATGTCCAAGAATAGGGATGAATGGAGAGAAGTAGAGAAAATGTCCAAGAATAGGGATGGATGGAGAGAAGTAAAGAAACTATCCAAGAATAGGGATGGATGGAGAGAAGTAAAGAAACTACCCAAGAATAGGGATGGAGAGAAGTAGAGAAAATCTCCAAGAATAGGGATGGATGGAAAGAAGTAGAGAAAATGTCCAAGAATAGGGATGGATGGAGAGAAGTAAAGAAACTATCCAAGAATAGGGATAGATGGAGAGAAGTAGAGAAAATGTCCAAGAATAGGGATGGATGGAGAGAAGTAGAGAAAATGTCCAAGAATAGGGATGGATGAAGAGAAGTAGAGAAAATGTCCAAGAATAGGGATGGATGGAGAGAAGTAGAGAAAATGTCCAAGAATAGGGATGGACGGAGAGACCTTGTCTGTGGTCTAGACTGGAGAGAAGTAGAGAAAATGTCCAAGAATAGGGATGGGTGGAGAGACCTTGTCTGTGATCTAGACTGGAGAGAAGTAGAGAAAATGTCCAAGAATAGGGATGGATGGAGAGAAGTAGAGAAAATGTCCAAGAACAGGGATGGGTGGAGACACCTTGTCTGTGGTCTAGACTGGAGAGAAGTAGAGAAAATGTCCAAGAACAAGGATGGGTGGAGACACCTTGTCTGTGGTCTAGACTGGAGAGAAGTAGAGAAAATGTCCAAGAATAGGGATGGATGGAGAGACCTTGTAGAGAAAATGCCCAAGAATAGGGATGGATGGAGAGAAGTAGAGAAAGTGTCCAAGAATAGAGATGGATGGAGATAAGTAGAGAAAGTGTCCAAGAATAGGGATGGATGGAAAGAAGTAGAGAAAATGTCCAAGAATAGGGATGGATGGAGAGAAGTGAAGAAAATGTCCAAGAATAGGGATGGACGGAGAGACCTTGTCTGTGGTCTAGACTGGAGAGAAGTAGAGAAAATGTCCAAGAATAGGGATGGATGGAGATACCTTGTCTGTGGTCTAGACTGGAGAGAAGTAGAGAAAATGTCCAAGAACAGGGATGGGTGGAGCCACCTTGTCTGTGGTCTAGACTGGAGAGAAGCAGCGAAAATGTCCAGGTGGAGACACCTTGTCTGTGGTCTAGACTGGAGAGAAGCAGAGAAAATGTCCAAGAATAGGGATGGGTGGAGACACCTTGTCTGTGGTCTAGACTGTAGAGAAGTAGAGAAAATGTCCAAGAATAAGGATGGATGGAAAGAAGTAGAGAAAATGTCCAAGAATAGGGATGGATGGAGAGAAGTAAAGAAACTATCCAAGAATAGGGATGGATGGAGAGAAGTAAAGAAACTATCCAAGAATAGGGATGGAGAGAAGTAGAGAAAATCTCCAAGAATAGGGATGGATGGAGAGAAGTAGAGAAAATGTCCAAGAATAGGATGGAGAGAAATAGAGAAAATGTCCAAGAATAGGGATGGACGGAGAGACCTTGTCTGTGGTCTAGACTGGAGAGAAGTAGAGAAAATGTCTAAGAATAGGGATGGATGGATCCACCTTGTCTGTGGTCTAGACTGGAGAGAAGTAGAGAAAATGTCCAAGAATAGGGATGAATGGAGAGAAGTAGAGAAAATGTCCAAGAATAGGGATGGATGGAGAGACCTAGTATGTGGTCTAGACTGGAGAGTAGAGAAAATGTCCAAGAATAGGGATGGACCGGAGAGACCTGGTCTGTGGTCTAAACTGGAGAGAATCAGAGAAAATGTCCAAGAATAGGGATGGGTGGAGAGACCTTGTCTGTGGTCTAGACTGGAGAGAAGTAGAGAAAATGTCCACGAATAGGGATGGAGAGAAGTAGAGAAAATGTCCAAGAATAGGGATGGATGGAGAGAAGTAGAGAAAATGTCCAAGAATAGGGATGGATGGAGAGAAGTAGAGAAAATGTCCAAGAATAGGGATGGATGGAGAGAAGTAGAGAAGGTGTCCAAGAATAGGGATGGAGAGAAGTAGAGAAAGTGTCCAAGAATAGGGATGGATGGAAAGAAGTAAAGAAAATGTCCAAGAATAGGGATGGATGGATGGAGAGAAAGTGTCAAAGAAATCAGATGGATGGAGAGTAGAGAAAATGCAAGAATAAGGATGGATGGAGATAAGTAGAGAAAGTGTCCAAGAATAGGGATGGATGGAGATAAGTAGAGAAAGTGTCCAAGAATAGGGATGGATGGATGGAGAGAAAGTGTCAAAGAAATCAGATGGATGGAGAGTAGAGAAAATGCAAGAATAAGGATGGATGGAGATAAGTAGAGAAAGTGTCCAAGAATAGGGATGGATGGAGATAAGTAGAGAAAGTGTCCAAGAATAGGGATGGATGGAAAGAAGTAGAGAAAATGTCCAAGAATAGGGATGGATGGAGAGAAGTGAAGAAAATGTCCAAGAATAGGGATGGACGGAGAGACCTTGTCTGTGGTCTAGACTGGAGAGAAGTAGAGAAAATGTCCAAGAATAGGGATGGATGGAGAGAAGTAGAGAAAATGTCCAAAAATAGGGATGGATGGAAAGAAGTAGAGAAAATGTCCAAGAATAGGGATGGACGGAGAGACCTGGTCTGTGGTCTAAACTGGAGAGAAGTAGAGAAAATGTCCAAGAACAGGGATGGGTGGAGACACCTTGTCTGTGGTCTAGACTGGAGATAAGCACAGAAAATGTCCAGGTGGAGACACCTTGTCTGTGGTCTAGACTGGAGAGAAGCAGAGAAAATGTCCAAGAATAGGGATGGGTGGAGACACCTTGTCTGTGGTCTAGACTGGAGAGAAGTAGAGAAAATGTCCAAGAACAGGGATGGGTGGAGCCACCTTGTCTGTGGTCTAGACTGGAGAGAAGTAGAGAAAATGTCCAAGAATAGGGATGGATGGAGAGAAGTAGAGAAAATGTCCAAGAATAGGGATGGGTGGAGAGACCTTGTAGAGAAAATGCCCAAGAATATGGATGGATGGAGAGAAGTAGAGAAAGTGTCCAAGAATAGGGATGGATGGAGATAAGTAGAGAAAGTGTCCAAGAATAGGGATGGATGGAAAGAAGTAGAGAAAATGTCCAAGAATAGGGATGTCCAGGTGGAGACACCTTGTCTGTGGTCTAGACTGGAGAGAAGCAGAGAAAATGTCCAAGAATAGGGATGGATGGAGACACCTTGTCTGTGGTCTAGACTGGAGAGAAGTAGAGAAAATGTCCAAGAACAGGGATGGGTGGAGCCACCTTGTCTGTGGTCTAGACTGGAGAGAAGCAGAGAAAATGTCCACGTGGAGACACCTTGTCTGTGGTCTAGACTGGAGAGAAGCAGAGAAAATGTCCAAGAATAGGGATGGGTGGAGACACCTTGTCTGTGGTCTAGACTGGAGAGAAGTAGAGAAAATGTCCAAGAACAGGGATGGGTGGAGCCACCTTGTCTGTGGTCTAGACTGGAGAGAAGCAGAGAAAATGTCCAAGAATAGGGATGGATGGAGAGAAGTAGAGAAAATGTCCAAGAATAGGGATGGATGGAGAGACCTTGTAGAGAAAATGCCCAAGAATAGGGATGGATGGAGAGAAGTAGAGAAAGTGTCCAAGAATAGGGATGGATGGAGATAAGTAGAGAAAGTGTCCAAAAATAGGGATGGATGGAAAGAAGTAGAGAAAATGTCCAAGAATAGGGATGGATGGAGAGAAGTAAAGAAACTATCCAAGAATAGGGATGGATGGAGAGAAGTAAAGAAACTATCCAAGAATAGGGATGGAGAGAAGTAGAGAAAATCTCCAAGAATAGGGATGGATGGAGAGAAGTAGAGAAAATGTCCAAGAATAGGGATGGACGGAGAGACCTTGTCTGTGGTCTAGACTGGAGAGAAGTAGAGAAAATGTCCAAGAACAGGGATGGGTGGAGACACCTTGTCTGTGGTCTAGACTGGAGAGAAGTAGAGAAAATGTCCAAGAATAGGGATGGATGGAGACACCTTGTCTGTGGTCTAGACTGGAGAGAAGTAGAGAAAATGTCCAAGAATAGGGATGAATGGAGAGAAGTAGAGAAAATGTCCAAGAACAGGGATGGGTGGAGACACCTTGTCTGCGGTCTAGACTGGAGATAAGCACAGAAAATGTCCAGGTGGAGACACCTTGTCTGTGGTCTAGACTGGAGATAAGCAGAGAAAATGTCCAAGAATAGGGATGGGTTGTCTGTGGTCTAGACTGGAGAGAAGTAGAGAAAATGTCCATGAACAGGGATGGGTGGAGCCACCTTGTCTGTGGTCTAGACTGGCGAGAAGCAGAGAAAATGTCCAGGTGGAGACACCTTGTCTGTGGTCTAGACTGGAGAGAAGTAGAGAAAATATCCAAGAATAGGGATGGATGGAGAGAAGTAGAGAAAATGTCCAAGAATAGGGATGGATGGAGAGACCTTGTAGAGAAAATGCCCAAGAATAGAGATGGATGGAGAGAAGTAGAGAAAGTGTCCAAGAATAGGGATGGATGGAGAGAAGTAGAGAAAATGTTCAAGAATAGGGATGGATGGAAAGAAGTAGAGAAAATGTCCAAGAATAGGGATGGATGGAGAGAAGTGAAGAAAATGTCCAAGAATAGGGATGGACGGAGAGACCTTGTCTGTGGTCTAGACTGGAGAGAAGTAGAGAAAATGTCCAAGAATAGGGATGGATGGAGAGAAGTAGAGAAAATGTCCAAAAATAGGGATGGATGGAGAGAAGTAGAGAAAATGTCCAAAAATAGGGATGGATGGAAAGTAGAGAAAATGTCCAAGAATAGGGATGGAGAGAAGTAGAGAAAATGTCCAAGAATAGGGATGGATGGAGATAAGTAGAGAAAATGTCCAAGAATAGGATGGAGACACCTTGTCTGTGGTCTAGACTGGAGAGAAGTAGAGAAAATGTCCAAGAATAGGCATGAATGGAGAGAAGTAGAGAAAATGTCCAAGAATAGGGATGGATGGAGAGACCTAGTATGTGGTCTAGACTGGAGAGTAGGGAATATGTCCAAAAATAGGGATGGACCGGAGAGACCTGGTCTGTGGTCTAAACTGGAGAGAATCAGAGAAAATGTCCAAGAATAGGGATGGGTGGACAGAAGTAGCGAAAATGTCCAAGAATAGGGATGGAGAGAAGTAGAGAAAATGTCCAAGAATAGGGATGGGTGGAGACACCTTGTCTGTGGTCTCGACTGGAGAGAAGCAGAGAAAATGTCCAAGAATAGGGATGGGTGGAGACACCTTGTCTGTGGTCTAGACTGGAGAGAAGTAGAGAAAATGTCCAAGAACAGGGATGGGTGGAGCCACCTTGTCTGTGGTCTAGACTGGAGAGAAGCAGAGAAAATGTCCAGGTGGAGACACCTTGTCTGTGGTCAAGACTGGAGAGAAGCAGAGAAAATGTCCAAGAATAGGGATGGGTGGAGACACCTGGTCTGTGGTCTAGACTGGAGAGAAGTAGAGAAAATGTCTAAGAATAGGGATGGATGGAGAGAAGTAGAGAAAATGTCCAAGAATAGGGATGGATGGAGAGAAGTAGAGAAAATGTCCAAGAATAGGGATGGAGAGAAGTAGAGAAAATGTCCAAGAATAGGGATGGAGAGAAGTAGAGAAAATGTCCAAGAATAGGGATGGATGGAGAGACGTGGAGAAAATGTCCAAGAATAGGGATGGATGGAGAGAAGTAAAGAAAAAGTCCAAGAATAGGGATGGACGGAGAGACCTTGTCTGTGGTCTAGATTGGAGAGAAGTAGAGAAAATGTCCAAGAATAGGGATGGATGGATCCACCTTGTCTGTGGTCTAGACTGGAGAGAAGTAGAGAAAATGTCCAAGAACAGGGATGGGTGGAGACACCTTGTCTGTGGTCTAGATTGGAGAGAAGTAGAGAAAATGTCCAAGAATAGGGATGGATGGATCCACCTTGTCTGTGGTCTAGACTGGAGAGAAGTAGAGAAAATGTCCAAGAATAGGGATGAATGGAGAGAAGTAGAGAAAATGTCCAAGAATAGGGATGAATGGAGAGAAGTAGAGAAAATATCCAAGAATAGGGATGGATGGAGAGACCTAGTATGTGGTCTAGACTGGAGAGTAGAGAAAATGTCCAAGAATAGGAATGGACCGGAGAGACCTGGTCTGTGGTCTAGACTGGAGAGAATCAGCGAAAATGTCCAAGAATAGGGATGGATGGAGAGACCTAGTATGTGGTCTAAACTGGAGAGAATCAGAGAAAATGTCCAAGAATAGGGATGGGTGGAGAGACCTAGTATGTGGTCTAAACTGGAGAGAATCAGAGAAAATGTCCAAGAATAGGGATGGGTGGAGAGACCTTGTCTGTGGTCTAGACTGGAGAATCAGAGAAAATGTCCAAGAATAGGGATGAATGGAGAGAAGTAGAGAAAATGTCCAAGAATAGGGATGAATGGAGAGAAGTAGAGAAAATGTCCAAGAATAGGGATGAATGGAGAGAAGTAGAGAAAATGTCCAAGAATAGGGATGAATGGAGAGAAGTAGAGAAAATGTCCAAGAATAGGGATGAATGGAGAGACCTTGTCTGTGGTCTAGACTGGAGAGTAGGGAATATGTCCAAGAATAGGGATGGACCGGAGAGACATGGTCTGTGGTCTAAACGAGAGAATCAGAGACAATGTCCAAGAATAGGGATGGGGGAGAGAAGTAGAGAAAATGTCCAAAAATAGGGATGGAGAGAAGTAGAGAAAATGTCCAAGAATATGGATGGAGAGAAATAGAGAAAATGTCCAAGAATATGGATGGAGAGAAGTAGAGAAAATGTCCAAGAATAGGGATGGAGAGAAGTAGAGAAAATGTCCAAGAATAGGGATGGATGGAGAGAAGTAGAGAAAATGACTAAGAATAGGGATGGATGGAGAGGAAGTAGAGAAACTATCCAAGAATAGGGATGGATGGAGACACCTTGTCTGTGGTCTAGACTGGAGAGAAGCAGAGAAAATGTCCAGGTGGGAGACACCTTGTCTGGAGAGAAGCAGAGAAAATGTCCAGGTGGGAGACACCTTGTCTGTGGTCTAGACTGGAGAGAAGTAGAGAAAATGTCCAAGAATAGGGATGTGTGGAGAGAAGTAGAGAAAATGTCCAAGAATAGGGATGAATGGAGAGAAGAGAAAACGTCCAAGAATAGGGATGGACCGGAGAGACCTGGTCTGTGGTCTAAACTGGAGAGAATCAGAGAAAATGTCCAAGAATAGGGATGGGTGGAGAGACCTTGTCTGTGGTCTAGACTGGAGAGAAGTAGAGAAAATGTCCACGAATAGGGATGGAGAGAAGTAGAGAAAATGTCCAAGAATAGGGATGAATGGAGAGACCTTGTAGAGAAAATGCTCAAGAATAGGGATGGATGGAGAGAAGTAGAGAAAATGTCCAAGAATAGGGATGGAGAGAAGTAGAGAAAATGTCCAAGAATAGGGATGGATGGAAAGACCTAGTCTGTGGTCTAGACTGGAGAGAAGTAGAGAAAATGTTCAAGAATAGGGATGGAGAGAAGTAGAGAAAATGTCCCAAGAATAGGGATGGAGAGAAGTAGAGAAAATGTCCAAGAATAGGGATGGAGAGAAGTAGAGAAAATGTCCAAGAATAGGGATGGAGAGAAGTAGAGAAAATGTCCAAGAATAGGGATGAATGGAGACACCTTGTCTGTGGTCTAGACTGGAGAGAAGTAGAGAAAATGTTCCAGAATAGGGATGGATGGAGAGACCTTGTAGAGAAAATGCCCAAGAATAGGGATGGATGGAGAGACCTAGTCTGTGGTCTAGATGGGAGAGAAGTAGAGGAAATGTCCAAGAATAGGGATGGATGGAGAGAAGTATAGAAAATGTTCAAGAATAGGGATGGAGAGAAAATGTCCAAGAATAGGGATGGATGGAGAGAGAAGTAGAGAAAATGTCCAAGAATAGGGATGGATGGAGAGACCTTGTAGAGAAAATGCCCAAGAATAGGGATGGATGGAGAGAGAAGTAGAGAAAATGTCCAAGAATAGGGATGGATGGAGAGACCTTGTAGAGAAAGAAAATGCCCAAGAATAGGGATGGGTGGAGACTGTCTGTGGTCTCTAGATTGGAGAGAAATTGTCCAGGGATGGAAGGACCTTGTCTGTTCTCTGAAGAGACCTGAATGGCACTGATGGACAGCTTTAGTCCATATCCTAAAGCATTATTTTATCAATGTTCTAGTAGTATGTGAGTAGTGATGTCTAGTGCACTGGCTTTTGTGTTCAGACTTTTGGTTCATGCCTAACCTTGCACTTCAATCACCTTAATATTTTTAAAAAGTGGTGGGTCTTGAGTTCACAAACTACTGACCCACTCAGGGAATGTTCAATAGTTCATTCCCCTGTAACATACTTTACTACTGGGCGTTTTTTTTTTTTTTCATACACAACTTTTGTGATTTTTTTTAACATGACATTTTTACAAATTTAACAAATATCTCACTTCTGCATTTCAATTTGTCAGAAATGATGTCACCAATAAAATATGTACAAATGAAGTATGACTTATGCCAGTTCATCATTTTTGTGCAACTGTGTCTGTGTACATTTTTTTCTATAACAATCCCAAGGGGCTGAATCTTGTGTTCTCACTTCTGAGCCTCTAGCAGAAGACAAACAACCGCCAACAAACCTCCAGCCGAAGACAAGAGCCAACAAACCTCCAGCCGAAGATAAACAAGAGCCAACAAACCTCCAGCCGAAGACAAGAGCCAACAAACCTCCAGCCGAAGACAAGAGCCAACAAACCTCCAGCCGAAGATAAACAAGAGCCAACAAACCTCCAGCCGAAGACAAGAGCCAACAAACCTCCAGCCGAAGATAAAGAGCCAACAAACCTTCAGCCGAAGATAAAGAGCCAACAAACCTTCAGCTGAAGATAAAGAGCCAACAAACCTCCAGCCGAAGATAAACAAGAGCCAACAAACCTCCAGCCGAAGACAAGAGCCAACAAACCTCCAGCCGAAGATAAACAAGAGCCAACAAACCTCCAGCCAAAGACAAGAGCCAACAAACCTTCAGCCGAAGATAAAGAGCCAACAAACCTTCAGCTGAAGATAAAGAGCCAACAAACCTCCAGCCGAAGACAAAGAGCCAACAAACCTCCAGCTGAAGATAAACAAGAGCCAACAAACCTCCAGCTGAAGATAAACAAGAGCCAACAAACCTCCAGCTGAAGATAAAGAGCCAACAAACCTCCAGCAGAAGACAAGAGTCAACAAACCTCCAGCAGAAGATAAACAAGAGCCAACAAACCTCCAGCTGAAGATAAAGAGCCAACAAACCTCCAGCAGAAGACAAGAGCCAACAAACCTCCAGCAGAAGATAAACAAGAGCCAATAAACCTCCAGCTGAAGTCAAGAGTCAACAAACCTCCAGCTGAAGATAAACAAGAGTCAACAAACCTCCAGCAGAAGATAAACAAGAGCCAACAAACCTCCAGCAGAAGATAAACAAGAGTCAACAAACCTCCAGCAGAAGATAAACAAGAGCCAACAAACCTCCAGCAGAAGATAAACAAGAGCCAATAAACCTCCAGCAGAAGATAAACAAGAGCCAACAAACCTCCAGCAGAAGATAAACAAGAGCCAACAAACCTCCAGCAGAAGATAAACAAGAGCCAACAAACCTCCAGCTGAAGACAAATGAGAACACAGGATCTGCCTACTCATTCTCTTATAAAATCTGATTATCAAATTATGTACACAAAACCAATATTCTGTTTGCAACTCTCATGACATAATGGCACCCCACGTATGGGTTTTATATCTCCTGATGTCCTTTACAAACTGGTAGAAAGTTCCAGAAATCATTCTGCTATTGGAAGAGTTAACCATGTGTTTTTGGAGGTAAAGTATTCAACATAATTCTGTCTGCCAGAGCTTTGGCCACAAGTTTACGCTCTTTCCTGGCATTGATGAGAATGGCTTTGTTTTCTTGTGCTCTCCTGGACAGGTAGGGCAGGCACTCTATGATGGGGCCAAAGGGCACAGACTTGTGTACACGGTAACCATGGTGGCCTGTAGGATAAACAACCATATCTATTTACCTGCTACTTTTACTACTACAATTGCTCCTAATCTATCTATCTGACCTTTCGAGGCGTAGACCAAGATGATACTTCTCTTATCTGAATTTTTGTTCTAGCAGTTTTCTTTTAAAGATATTTTATCAAATCTCACCATCTGTCTCTGTTCTGTGCAAGCAGTTCTATCTCATTGAGGGAGCCGAATCCTGCTGCTCTTGCCTCTCTCATCAATGTTCTTCTCAGTGTCTCTCTGGGTTGGCCTCTTCTCTTACCTGTTGTTTCCCATATGAGGGCTTGCTTTGCTATTCGATTATTATCTCTTCTCATGACCAACATATGACCATCGTCTTTTCTTTATTACTGAAGATATTAGTGGTTGATTGGCGATTTCTCTAATTTCCTCGTTTGTTTTGAATTCGTTCCATTCTATACCAAGTATTTTCCTTAGACATTTATTTTCGAATGCGTTCAACTTTGTTTCTATATCTCTTGTTGTTTTCCAGCTTTCACACGCATACGTAAGGGTAGATAGTACATTTGATTTGAATAGCCTAAGTTTTGTGTTTGTGCTGATGAGTTTTGATTTCCACAACTTTTCAAGGCTTCTGAAAGACATTGCAGCTTTAGCTATTCTGATTCTAATTTCTTTGCTTGTATCCCCTTCTCGATCAATGTGACTTCCAAGATAGATAAAGTGATCGATCTCTTCTACTGGTTTGTTTTCCATGTATATTCTTTCATTAATAACATAGGTTTAACGATAGTGGCTTGTTACATCTCTGATCAACGGTTCTATACCAAGCTGGAGAAAAATTCCTCCATTTTGGAAACAACCGGAAACCTTGCTCCTATTAGTCATGTTCCTAATACTACTACTTTTAGTACTACTACTTTTAGTACTACTACTTTTAGTACTACTACTTTTAGTACTACTACTTTTAGTACTACTACTTTTAGTACTACTACTTTTAGTACTACTACTTTTAGTACTACTACTTTTAGTACTACTACTTTTAGTACTACTACTTTTAGTACTACTACTTTCAGTACTACTATGGATGATAATTCTTTATCTTGACCCTTCCAGCGCCTAATGACCTCACATAGGGCATGTGTTTTTCACCAGCCATCTTTCTTCTGGGCGAGATGTTCGATCTTATCTAATGAGTCTATGCCTGCCAACTTTGCTTCTCTTATAAGTGTTCTTTTAAGATTCTCATTAGGTCTTCCTCTTTTTCTGTATCCTGATGTTTCCCATAGAAGAGCCTGTTTTGGAATTCTCTTGTCTCTTCTGAGCACATGTCTGACATATGTCCATTTTCTCTTCCTAATTGTAAATGAGATCGTTGGTTGCATGTCCATTTCTCTTATCTCTATATTAGTCTTGAATTCATTCCATTGTAGATGAGATCTTTGGTTGCATGTCCATTTCTCTTATCTCTATATTAGTCTTGAATTCATTCCATTGTAGATGAGATTGTTGGTTGTATGACCATTTCTCTTCTCTCTATATTAGTCTTGAATTCATTCCATTGTAGATAAGATTGTTGGTTGTATGACCATTTCTCTTCTATATTAGTCTTGAATTCATTCCATTGTAGATGAGATTGTTGGTTGTATGACCATTTCTCTTCTATATTAGTCTTGAATTCATTCCATTATAGATGAGATCTTTGGTTGCATGACCATTTCTCTTATCTCTATATTAGTCTTGAATTCATTCCATTATAGATGAGATCTTTGGTTGCATGACCATTTCTCTTATCTCTATATTAGTCTTGAATTCATTCCATTATAGATGAGATCTTTGGTTGCATGACCATTTCTCTTATCTCTATATTAGTCTTGAATTCATTCCATTATAGATGAGATCTTTGGTTGCATGTCCATTTCTCTTATCTCTATATTAGTCTTGAATTCATTCCATTATAGATGAGATTGTTGGTTGTATGACCATTTCTCTTCTCTTCTATATTAGTCTTGAATTCATTCCATTGTACACAATTCAGAGTAAAAAATCTTAGGCATTTGTCTTCAAAAGCGTTTTTTCTCAATCCCTTGTTTTCTAGCTTTCACATGCGTAGGTAAGGGTTATTTAAATGTTTGATTTGAATATTACAAGTTTAATTTTCTCACTTAGTATCTCTGTTTCACCTTCTTGATCTAAACTACTACCAAGATATATCAAGTGATCTACTCTTTCTTTGTTTCATCTTCTTGATCTATATTACTACCAAGATATATCTAGTGATCTACTCTTTCCAATGCCTGATGATTGAGATATATAATTCCCTCTGGAGTATTGTTATTTTTCATTATTTCTGTTGTATCCCTGTTATTGGTTTCAAGTCCTATTCCCCCCCACCATGGATGACACGGTAGCTGTGATATTTTGCATCTTCTTGATATTGTCACTTAGGAGCACTATCATCATCTACAAAATCTAGGTCTTGCAAGTAATTCTTGTCATAACATTCAATGCCATTAATGCCTATCTAACATTTACTCATCATGCAATCAATGGTAATTAAACATATAGCAAAGGTATCCCTGTTAGAGACTCATGTTTCTATTCTAAACCAATCATTCCCTCCTCTGTGCATGTATTATTTTGATTACCAGTGTCTAATCCTGCTTTCCCCATTGCCATCTTAACTCCATTGTTGTCTCTTCCTACTCTGCTACTACTACTGCTACCACCACCACCGTCGCTACCACAACTACTACTGCTGCTACTACTACTCCTGCTACTACTACCATTATTGGGGAGCCGTGATAGCTCAATGGTTAGTGAACTGGACTACAAAGGACAAGGGGTAGGATTCAATCCCAACCGTTGGCTTCTGGTTTACCCAGCCTTTAATGGGTACTGGATTTTTTTCTGGGAAAGTAAAGCAGCACGGGCGTAATACTGACCACATTACCCCAAAAATAACACCACATACACCACTTGGCGTGACGGGGCTACTTTACTTACTTTTACTACCATTATTGCTACTACTAATATTAGGAGGAAACGGGAAAGTAAGGAGAGTTAAACATAGTACGTGTGGAGGAAGTGACATTCGCTAGAATTCAGAGTAGAACTGTTGTTTAGGGTAAGGGGAGAGTTAAACATAGTACGTGTGGAGGAAGTGACATCAGAGTAGAACTGTTGTTTAGGGTAAGGGGAGAGTTAAACATAGTACGTGTGGAGGAAGTGACATCAGAGTAGAACTGTTGTTTAGGGTAAGGGGAGAACCTCGTGATTGTGGAGATGTTGACAAACTCAGGGAATGGGGGGGGGGGGGGGGGGGGGGGGGGTAGAACAGTTAAAGATGAAGTTCAGAGAATCCATTGGATGATTTGAAACAAATATATTTGGAAGCAGTAATTGTTTTACTATTGAATCATAACCTAGGGTTAACATTAATGTCAAACTACTACCATAATAATATCCAATACCATTAATATCACTACCACAATACCAACACTACCATTAATATCACTACCACACCCACACAGCTACAAACACTCGTATCCACACCACTATGTCATCTCACCCAGCGTAAAGGACACATGGTCTGCCATCCCATACAGCTGGCCAAAGAATACGGATGGTCCATCATTTGGAATATCCAACGCTACCATTCTAGAATCAGAAAGACGGTAGCTATCATTATCATGTGTCCTGTAATGTGCTTGTCTTTTTCTTCTTTTCATGATGTGTTTATAAGGACAATATTATGGTAAATACAACAGACCACAAACATTTTTCTCTAGCTTTGTGGAGAAGACAAAACTAAAATGCTTTGACTTTAAAAGATCTTCAACAGGCACAAACACAACACAAATCTCAAAGGAAGGAGGTGAGAAGGTTTACGTGACTAACATAGTTGGCTAGGATGAGTTTACGTGACTGCATAGTTGGCGAGGATGAGTTTACATGACTGCATAGTTGGCGAGGATGAGTTTACATGACTGCATAGTTGGCGAGGATGAGTTTACATGACTGCATAGTTGGCGAGGATGAGTTTACATGACTGCATAGTTGGCGAGGATGAGTTTACATGACTGCATAGTTGGCGAGGATGAGTTTACATGACTGCATAGTTGGCGAGGATGAGTTTACATGACTGCATAGTTGGCGAGGATGAGTTTACATGACTGCATAGTTGGCGAGGATGAGTTTACATGACTGCATAGTTGGCGAGGATGAGTTTACATGACTGCATAGTTGGCGAGGATGAGTTTACATGACTGCATAGTTGGCGAGGATGAGTTTACGGGACCAGAGAGTCGGCGAGGATGAGTTTACGGGACCAGAGAGTCGGCGAGGATGACTTGACGGGACCAGAGAGTCGGCGAGGATGACTTGACGGGACCAGAGAGTCGGCGAGGATGACTTGACGGGACCAGAGAGTCGGCGAGGATGACTTGACGGGACCAGAGAGTCGGCGAGGATGACTTGACGGGACCAGAGAGTCGGCGAGGATGACTTGACGGGACCAGAGAGTCGGCGAGGATGACTTGACGGGACCAGAGAGTCGGCGAGGATGACTTGACGGGACCAGAGAGTCGGCGAGGATGACTTGACGGGACCAGAGAGTCGGCGAGGATGACTTGACGGGACCAGAGAGTCGGCGAGGATGAGTTGACGGGACCACAGGGTTGGCGAGGATGAGTTGACGGGACCACAGGGTTGGCGAGGATGAGTTGACGGGACCACAGGGTTGGCGAGGATGAGTTGACGGGACCACAGGGTTGGCGAGGATGAGTTTACGGGACCACAGGGTTGGCGAGGATGAGTTTACGGGACCACAGGGTTGGCGAGGATGAGTTTACGGGACCACAATGTTGGCGAGGATGAGTTTACGGGACCACAGGGTTGGCGAGGATGAGTTTACGGGACCACAGGGTTGGCGAGGATGAGTTTACGGGACCACAGGGTTGGCGAGGATGAGTTTACGGGACCACAATGTTGGCGAGGATGAGTTTACGGGACCACAGGGTTGGCGAGGATGAGTTTACGGGACCACAGGGTTGGCGAGGATGAGTTTATGGAAGCAAAGAGCTGGCGAGGATGAGTTTATGGAAGCAAAGAGCTGGCAAAGATGAGTTTACGGAAGCAAAGAGCTGGCAAGGATGAGTTTACGGAAGCAAAGAGCTGGCGAGGATGAGTTTACGGAAGCAAAGAGCTGGCGAGGATGAGTTTACGGAAGCAAAGAGCTGGCGAGGATGAGTTTACGGAAGCAAAGAGCTGGCAAGGATGAGTTTACGGAAGCAAAGAGCTGGCAAGGATGAGTTTATGTCACTACAGAGACGGTGAGGATGAGTTTATGTAACTACAGAGACTGTGAGGATGAGTTTATGCCACAGTGAGGACAAGTTCAACGAGCTTCTATTTGCAGACGACCAGGCACTAATACATGAAACAATAGAAGACCTACAAGAACACTTAAACAAACTCAACATCTTAGGAACAAAATACAACATGAAAATCAACATCAACAAAACAGAAGTCATGAATGTCGCCAAAAATAAACAGAACATCAACATAACTATAGAAGGCAGACAACTAAAACAAGTAGAGGAATTCAAATACCTAGGAAGTCTAATGACAAACGACAATTCCCAAACAGCAGAGATAGAATCAAGATGCAACAAAGCTTGTCAAATCATCGGACAGTTATCACCACTATTGTCCAACAAGGAAATAACTCTGGAGGCAAAACGAGCACTATACAATACAATCTTCATTCCAACGTTGTGCTACCAATGCCAGACCTGGACTCTAGATGCAAGAACAATAAGAAAAATAACCTCTACAGAGATGAAATGTGTTAGACGAATGACAGGAAACAGTCTGAGAGATAAGATCAGAAATGTAGAACTGAGAAAAAAGCTAGGAATAGCCCCAGCCATAGAATATATAAGGAAACAACAGATAAAATGGTTCGGCCACGTGACAAGGCAGAAAGAACAAAACACAACACAACGAGCCTTCAACAAACGTTGTGAGAACAACAGACCCAAGGGTCGACCACGAAAAAGATGGATCGATGGAATATTAGAAGCACTAGGAAACATAACAGCAGCAGAGGCGAACATAAGAGCAAAAGACCGCAAATTATATCTCCCCTCGACGCTGAAAGGCAGATGAGGAAGGAAAGAAGAAGAAGAAGAAGGAGGAGGACAAGTTTATGTAACTACAGAGACGGTGAGGACAAGTTTATGTAAATACAGAGACGGTGAGGATGAGTTTATGCCACTACAGAGACGGTGAGGATGGGTATGTAACTATAGTGACAGTGAGGATGAGTTTATGAAATTAAGATGTTTATTGAATATGACAGTAGATGAGTTTATGAAATTTAAGATGTTTATTGAATATGACAGTAGATGAGTTTATGTCACTACAGAGACTGAGGATGGGTATGTAATTATAGTGACAGTGAGGATGAGTTTATGAAATTTAAGATGTTTATTGAATATGACAGTGGATGAGTTTATGAAATTAAGATGTTTATTGAATATGACAGTGGATGAGTTTATTGTACCAAAGACAACATCAAAATTTGAGAGCAACTATTATACCGACTGACCTGGCGGTGACATATCTCATGGAGTCCTCGTTATGGGAGGCCACCATGAACCGGACAGACCTTGGTGGTCTCTCTGCAACCTGCCTCAGCAACAAGTCCACACAGTCGTGATAGCTGGCAGAGGTCTTCTCAAACGATTCATAGAGGTCGTCCTCATGTCCTAATTCTTGAACAAGCTGCCTTTCCATGGTCATGTATGCTCCCCTGACAAGCTTGAGCCCAAAGCCAAAATTGTTGACGGCAGCAAATGCTAGATCCTCTTCCAGCTTGGACCTCATTGTCTATGATATAAACAAATTTGTCCCAAATGTGGCTAAATACTAAACATTTTTGTCAATGTTTGTTCAAATCTAATATTATGGTCTGGTAGTATGATGAGTGGGAAATAACGGGTAGGAGGAAAAGAGGCTGACCCAGAAAAACACTGAGAAGAACATTGATTGAGAGGCAAAGGCAGAAGGAATCAGCTCCAATGAAATTGTGATGCTTGCACAGAACAGAGAGAAATGGTGAGATTTGATAAAACATCTTTGCAAGGATTGAGACTGCTATAGTCCGTTCAGATTCGTTTGCCGAGATGTTATGATTTATAATTCAAAAAGTTCTTGATTTCACATGATTTTTGGCATACGTGTTAAAATGTCCATGTCGCGAGAACATATGTGTTACTCGATGTCTAGCTATAACGGTTTTCTTAAAGCGGCGAATTCCTTTGATCTTTGCCCATGTAACTATTATTTTGACCCTAATCAAAATGTTTTACAGTAATCTAGTGCAACGATGACCCATAGGCGTGTCCATAAAATTTTACTTGGTGGCAAGTATACAAATTTTAAATTATATATAGAACTTTTGTTCATAGAGTCAATTTGATATAGTTCCATGCTCTTGGTGTGAGTTTCCCAAATGTTGTCGCTGCCTTTCAAATACGTACATTTAGTTCCTCATCTAAGGAAAGTGTGGCTGTAATAGTGGATCCAAGATAGCTGAACTTCAGTACTGACTCAAGCAGGCTTCCATTCAAAGTAATGGTTGTTGGTTTGCTTATAACATTTTTGATTGCTTGGGTGGTCTTGAACAATAAACTGTTTAACAAATCAACTAGGAAATTTTGCAAATCAAACTATTAATCTGTAGACTTAATCAGAGTAATGATCATTCAGAATCAGACGAGTCAAATAGGTCGATTACTGCTTTCGGCTGAACAAACAACAAACCATCCTTTTTCCCAATATTCCTCTTCTTGTCGTAACACATGATCCTCACATTTTACCCAGTAGTCTTTATTTATATTTGATAGAGCCTGATTTGTAAGTGTCTCAACATCGCATAATTTGAAAGTTTTATTTGTATTTGCTACGTGTCCTTAACTTTTGCCCAAACTAGTTCTATAGGATTTAAGTGTGCATGATATGGAGGTAGTCTCAAACATCTATGGCCATGTTCTTGAATTAACTTGTCTATTTTAAATATCTTTGTACGTTGTGTCTGTTTTACAAGGCTAAGCAATTCGGGTTTCAAGTAGCTGTCGTTAACTTGTATGTGTTCTTTTATGAGCCACGTTTTGATTGCATCTTTTGTACTTGATGATGTTGGGATTCTATCTTCTACGTTAACTACGTTATGGTATGAAGCATTGTCCATTATCAGACAAGAAGGTCGATCTAATATTGGAAGGATACTTTTCTCGATCCAGTCTTTAAATATGTGCCCATTCATTTCGGAGTGGTAGTCTCTATTGTCTATGGATTTTGAAATGAAAACGAGATGAGCATTCTGCAACAACCCAATATGTCTGCTACCTGCATGTGCAACTATCAAACGTTGCCCTTTACTGCTTGGTACTGATCTTTTAATACTTCCTTCCATCTGCTAACTGCCATTCCTTTTCATTTGTATGATGAGCGTTGATCCAAGTTTCATCTAAATAAACAATATCATAATCATTTTCGCGCATTTCCTTCACTTCACGTAAATACTTGCTTCTAAGAGCTACTAGATGTGGCTTCTCACAAATAATGTTTTTCCCACCAGCATACTTTCTAAAGGTGAAGCCTGCACTTCTTAATATTTTCCATAATGAAGTTTTTGATATTTCAATGTCGTTGTTAGTTTTCAGCCAAAGCTTCAACTTTCTAAGTGTCACTTCTTCGTTTATATCAAACATTCGACAGATTTCTCTTTTTACTAGGTCCTTATCAAAACTGTCTAACGTTTCAACCTTCCTTGCTTTCTTGCATTTGTTGGCAATAAATATCCGCTTCCTTTAACTATTCGATCAAATGAACGTTTACACAAACCTAAAATATGCATTGTTCTCTTCTCAGGGTTTGATAAACAACAATAAAGATGTCCCTTTTTACGCTCTCTGCAGAAGTATTGATAAATCTTTATAGCAATGTTATGCTCAGTAAAATATTTTGCCCTTATATTCATTCTCACATAGACTTGCAGAAGATAATATGGATAGTGCCGCCTCCTTTCTGTAAATATTGAGATTTGCCTCTGAATTATGACTCGAACTCGAGTCTACGGCCGTGATTTTGACGTCACATAATTTCCGGTTTCGGCTAAAATGTCATTTTGTGCTAAACGGGAAATTTCATATGTAACATTTCTTTATAAAAATTTATAGTGGAAACATTATTTTAGGACGGTGCGCATTCAGCCATGAAGGTCATGCCTATATGTTAAAGAATCAGCTGTGAGATGTAAGCATCTACATAATCCCGCCGGTGTTTATAATATCGATTAACTTTTTTTAAATATAGGTTAAATAAGGCATCTTTGAAACTGGATCACATTTCTTTGATAAAAAAATATTTTTATAGCGACATTAGTATTCTAAACCTAACTTCAAAAGATCAATGCAAATGAACAATAAGTTTTTGAAAAAAATAAATTAATGTCTAGGCAAACGAATCTGAACGGACTATAGAAGCGTATCTACATAGTGCTTAATTGTGGGTGTTGTTCGTTATGTGTATTTGCAAACATGAATTCAATTAGTTACAATTAGTGTGGCCGTATTTCTCAATGATTTTGTCAACATGGTACACCTTTTTCTTATTCGTATTCTTCACAAGTTGTAACAATTCGGGTTTTAAATATGTGTCGTCAAATTTGACATTTTCATTCGCAAGCCATGTCCTAATTTGCTCTTTTGTATTTGATGCAGTAGGCACTTTGTCCCATCTTGAATTCCCTAAGGAAGTGCTGATATAGTAAAACAGTAACCTTTTGCATAGTTATAAATTTGCATTTCAAACTCATTGTAATTTAGATATAAATGTTGGTATTTAAAGTCAACAAATTGTCTACTGAGTCTTCACAAAATTAATAAAGATACGCCTTCACTTAGGTAATTAATGCCCAGGCCGTGGTGCGTCATGTCGTTCAATAACAATTCAGTTTTGTGCACGGGATTTTCCTGAACTTAGTGTTTCTGCAATAGCCAAACTATTTTATGTGAACGACCGCACCAAATTAATGTATATATATCCTAAAATGGTGTCAAATTCGAACAGGGTGAATTTAATATAGCCTAAAGAAGAAAACTTTTAAACTAGATCAAATTTCTCAGAGCAAAAAATATTTCTATAACGACATCAATATTCTAAGATTACATGCAAAAGTTGAAAGCAAAATAACAAACGGTTATCACGTAAAGCTAATTCAAGTGTGATTATGAATTTCTGAACGGACTATAGAAAGAACATTTTGAAAAAGAGAATCTGAGTCTATACACTATAGGCCGGCCATGGCTCGAAAGGTCGACAGATAGTATGATGAGAAGAGACAACACTAGAATTTCAAAGCTGGCTCTCAAATGGCAACCAGAGAGTGTAAAAAAAAAAAAAAAAGGCTAACCTAGAAAAAAAAAACTAAAAAGAATGCTGAGATGAGAAGTTGAAGTAGGGGACGGGTTAGAAGACGGAGAGGGGATAGGTGAAGGTCAGATGAGACGAGATCGGGGGACAATTCATGATCCACGAGAAATCGAAAAAGTGCAAACAGGTCGAGACTAAAGTCAGAGGAGAAAAGGTTGTACGAGTGAACGGTCATTGGACAGGCAGTGGGCGCTAGTTGCGGATGGGTTGTCATGTTTGACAATACGATACCGTTAGCGGAAGTTAGCTTCTATGTTAAGATGTGGAAATGTTTTATAAAAAGGACAGTAAGTTATAAGGCTTGTGAGATTAAATATAGTAAATTCTCAGGAGATAAACTTGTGTTTAAGCCTGTGATAATGATATTAAAATGTGACCAAGCGATTATATGAACATGCTAAGTCCAGTGCCATGGACAGAACTATTGGTTATTGGTTATGGAAGGCCTCGGTTTCACTGCAAACGAATTAAAATCCATAATTGCTCAACCGCCCGTGCCAGTGGAATCATCCGAATTACTAACACATCTCCCAAACAAAGAAAGGTAACTGTAGTCCCCATCGTAGCAGTCTCAGCACACGCCAAAAGACATAAGGCGAAACCGCACAGAAAGTGAACAGCCAACTGTTCCCTGTCATACGATATCATCATTCATCGTAAACAAGCGGGATATCAAAACAGGATCAAAACGGACGACACACACAGCTCACGGTGTGCACAGAGCACTTAACTCAGTAGCTCCTGCAACAAGCCATACTTGGAATATGAGGAAACTGCAAGAAGGAACACTTTTCTGACATAGCCTTCAATGGTTCCTGCTGCCTATCCACCATATACCATGGAAGTTCGCGTCCTCCGGAAAATGATGATCGTCGTAGCACTTGATGATGTTAGGCCATCGTTGATGACTCCAATTCCAAACATATAGACACACAGTGGTGGTAAGTTATTTCCAATCCAACAGAAGCCACCTGACCTGTAGTTAGTAAAACCACAGAGAGAATATGATTTTGTGACCTTCACTGATTCACTCTTGGATGTGAATGTGTAGTTTACAGAAGAGAAGTTTTCAACTACAGTGATCCCATTTAAGACAATTCTGTGATAGCAAGGCAAGTCTCCTTTATAGCAGCAGAACTTGATGTTCTCTGCTCCCTTCTTGTAGCTGCTGCCACAAGATTCTGATGTCTCATTAACTTGGACATCATTCAAGAACAATGTCAGATTAACATTCCATAGATCTGGCTCTGCTGATGAAGTGCTTGGTGCAACAGTTGTATCAATCATACAGGAGGCTCCTGGTTTGTGGTCATTGATATCACAGACGGCATATGATGATGTTATATTCAGTATTTCTTTCTGGGGTGTAAATATGTGGCACACACATGGAGAGTGGTTTGTGGTCACAGTAATTCCATTAAAGGCATTTCTAGGGTAGCATGGCATAGCTGCTTCCGAACAGCACAATCATGTGATGTTTTCTGTGTTCGCTATAAAGCTGCTGCTGCTACACAATCCTGACCAATTATAGGTGTGGACATTATTCACTTGCAATGACAAAACTGCTTTGTTTACATCATAAACCTCTGGAAGCGAATCATTTATGGGACTAATAATACAATTTATTCTTCCATCGGGAATATCTTCCTTGATCCCCAAAAATACGGTCTTTGGTTAAAAAGCACATATGCTTTTGAGTTTAACACAAAATGAGCCCACTTCATAGATTCAAAATGATCCTTGCCAATGCCATCCGTTTGCACAAGTTAGGTCCTTAACTACCAAGGTCACACACATCAAATTAAAGACTATCTACAGCGAAGGTTAACGAACTGTGAACAAACATTTATGTTCAAACCCTTGAATACATTTAAAATCTGCCAACTCGCTGCAATAACATATATCGTGGTGTTCAAAGTAAACATTGCTTAGTCCATGGCTCGAATATAAATAAGCTGCCATTTTGGTGCATCCCATGACGTCATCCGCCACACAGAACTATTATTGGCAGAAAGAGTTGTGATACTCCAGTCAATTACTAGTGTAGGTAGTGGGGAGCTAGATCGAGCTCGTTAGGTATGGAGGCTGAGCTGAGGCCAGTCCCGACAACGATTCTTAATTAATGAGAGTCGCAGGTTAATGTAGCATAGCTAAAATTGGTAGTACAGGAGTTTGTCAGTCTAGGCTAGTGTGGCCGTTAATAGACAATAATGAGAACCATTTGTGTACAAGATTTGTACAAGAGACATTAGGGAATAAACAGTTCCTACCAGGTATAGACGGTTGTTAGCCGCCTAGGGTCATTAATCAGAACCATTGGTGTACACGATTTGTACAAGAGATCTTAAGGACAGCATAGCGTCTACCGTGTGTAGAGGGTTGATAGCTGTATAAGATCCAGAGTGTCATATCTCATGCCATGATGTTACAGATGTCTTGTTGAGGCCACGCATGTGGTTCGGTTGTAAATAAATTCAGTTGTGTTTCTGTTCAAGAGAGTAGATTTCATCATTTGTCTGGGCACTATATTGTCTTCGTGAAGAACGGGCCGAAGGGTTGCAGGTAAAATCAACAGAACGTGAAGTCCAGCCATACGATCAGTGAGCCACACGGGAGGGAGTTACCTCCCACCGGAGAACACCAGGGCAAGCTCAGAATAACCTGAGTGGTCCTGGGCTGTCGATCATCATCATCATCATGGTGCAGCAGAGCCGGGTGGTTTCAGAAAGACCACCTGGTGCCAACCAAGAAGGTGCTGGGGATGTCAGTGTGACCGCCAGTACCTGTGATGATTATCATCATATTGCAGCAAAGCCGGGTGGTTTCAGAAAGACCATCTGGTGCCAACCAAGAAGGTGCTGGGGATGTTAGTGTGACCGCCAGTACCAGCTGTGATCATCATCATATTGCAGCAAAGCCGAGTGGTTTCAGAAAGACCACCTGGTGCCAACCAAGAAGCTGCTGGGGATGTCAGTGTGACCGCCAGTACCAGCTGTGATCATCATCATATTGCAGCAAAGCCGAGTGGTTTCAGAAAGACCACCTGGTGCCAACAAAGAAGGTGCTGGGGTTGTCAGTGTGACCCCCAGTACCAGCTGTGATCATCTTATTGCAGCAAAGCCGAGTGGTTTCAGAAAGGCCATCTGGTGCCAACCAAGAAGGTGCTGGGGGTTTCAGTGCGACCGCCAGTACCAGTTGTACTCATCGTCATCTTGCAGCTGTGCCGGGTGGGTTCAGAGGGACCACCTGGTGCAAACCAGCAGCGAGGAGATCGACGGGGGTGATGTGACTGTCACGTCGCGGTGTCACGTCGCAGGCAGGTCATATCTAAGATGTGCAATTTCAAGTTGAGTCAGCATGGCTGGGATAATGTAACAATAGCAGGCATCAGTTCCCTTGTCGAGGAACTCGCCCAGAACCGGGTCGTGTAGGGGGAGATACAAAGATGAACCAGGTCGTGTGGGGGTGATACAATGTAAGATGAACAGGGTCGTGTGGGGGATATACAATGTAAGATCTGATGATCATCTGACAGTCTAGAATTTTTGCGACTCGGCAGGACTACAGATAAATGTTTGGCCAGCAAAAACAATGGAGCTACAGTTTAGTTTGATCATATCAGTTGTGAAGCAGGGAGGTAGCAGTGATTAAAGAGTGTACAATAAGAGGGGAGTGAGGTAGTAGAAATCGAGGAGAGATGAGAATGGTAGAGTAAAATAAAATCATGGGGTTCACGGGAAGAAGTGTTAAGAAGTAAAGAGGATGATCACATTGTGACTCACGGGAATTGTAAGACACAATGTAGGAACGAGGCAAAAATGTAAAACAGGGTATTGATTGGTTGAAGGGAGAAAAGGTTAAACAAAGGATAGGTTGGGAAGATGATTCAAGATGAAACGATGGCTCTATGCGGACAGTTGAGTGTTTGAGTTGCAACCGGTACTGTGAGCAGGGTTGAGTTAGTTCACCAAAAAGTGATAGAGTAAGTTGGTGTGTGGTCGCTGCGGGGAACAGACATTCCAGGAGCAGTGATAAGTAGAAGTGTCTTAGAGTAGTTGATAAGATAGTTGTGAAAGTTAGCAGCAATGAACATTCAAGTGACAGTAGGGGAGAGAAGTTCAATAAGTCAGGCTTTGTGTAGGAGCATGACGTTAGAGTGGAGTGTGCAGGCAGCGACACCGATCAATGTAAGTGGCGCTGAGCGAGACAGATTCGCAGAGTCCTATCAACCAAGAAAGGGCTTGATACAAAGTACGACGCTCTAGGAGACAACAGTATAGGTGAGGTTGAGCGAGACCGATATCGCCAGCTTCGTGATTAGCAATATGGCTGCTAGTGGAGGAATTCCTAAAACAACTATTACTTAGAGGAAGGTAAGCGAGGCCAGAATGGCTTGAGAGAGTGCTGCAGTATAAGTCTGCAGTGTTGTAAATAACACAGGGGAATGCCGCAAGGTTAGCAGGCAACGTGTGTGAGGTTGCTAACATACCATTGTGATTGTGAATGTGTTGTGTGAGGTGGACTTTTGAGAATAAAACCTCAGGTGTGTTATTTTTACCTGGTGTTCAGTGAATGTTTTCTCGAGCGCTAGCTGTAATTGTCTGTACCTAGGGAAGAACGACCCCTGGAAGGGGTTAGCACGCTGGTCTGCAGATAACCGACGGTCGTAACACAAAACAGCGCGGAGTACTAAGGTAGGTGATCACCCGGCCAAGGGTGCCACACAAGGGCAGAGTTCAAACGAGGTGACAGTCCCGAGCAGTAATCATCGAGCACAGGCCGAGGTCAACACGACTTAACCAACACAGGTCATCAAGACGCAAGTCATCACGACACATGGGCCTCGATACAGTAAAGGGATGGCCCCGTCAACTCATCAAGGCAGTTAGGGGAATTCGGATACCATCAAGACCAGTACAAGTGTGCTCATACCAGGTGTGTTCCAGTCAAGTCCATTCAAGTGCATTAAAGAGGTCACACTTGATTTAATAGCTTTGCGCCACTGTTATAGTTGGAGTCTGACAGTTCAAAACTACATCTAGGAGTTTAGCTAAATAAAAATTGATCTACGAGTTTAAATAAAATAAAACTAAAAGTTTGGTAGTAAATAACTTGAAATTAGAGTTATGCCCTATATAAACTGAGTTATAGTTTGGAACTAGATAAATTAAAATTAGAGTTTGGGAGTTTATAAATTGAAATTATAGAGTTTGGCCATACATAAACTAAATTCTAGTTAGGAAATAGATAAATTGAAACTAGAACTTAGTGATTCAGAAAATTGAAGTCACAGTACAGCAAAAAAAATTTTTTTTTAATTATATATATATATAAATTTTAATAAGAAAAATCAAGAAGGTAATATAAAAATCTTGACATGGTAGCCAACCTTCGAGATGGAGGTGGCACTTGATTATAAAAATACACACTGGAGTCAGGTAACGTGCACATGACAAGATTATCGTTGATTCCAAGAAAAAAAAATCACTAGCCCCCAAACTTATTGAGGTAGGACAAGACATTCAAGGGCACCTGAGCTGAAAGTAATTAGCAACTCATAGCTGACTGCTAGCATTAGGCTAATCACTGCTCAACTTCCCCATGGTACTTCCAGAAACAGATTAATCAGTCTGGTCAAGTGGGTAGGGATCAAAGATAGAAGGCTGCCCAAGGGTATGGGTAGTCTAGAGGTAAGATGTTGACCTATGGACAAGAAGGTTCTGGGTTTGTATCCCATCATAAGTGGTGCAAATTTTTCACGTTGAATTTGTGGTTTTATCCTCTTCAGATCTCTGGGTAGTGAGATTCAATGTCTAGCCCTTTAAAAACAACAGCAAGAAACAGGATATCCAGTTTGCATTCTGCACACGTTAAAGAACCCTTAGTAGTTGAGAATCAAGAAGAGTAGAACAAAAAAGGCTGCTTTCCCAAGCAAAATTGACAGAAAAATCTATGGTTAAATGTCGAAACTCTCAATGATAAAAAAAACTGGAAGTCAAGAGAATATCTGCCTGTATGGTGAGGGACACCAAAGCACATGGCTGCTGGTGTGATTTAAATAGGAAAAAGTGATATTCCCACAAAATTCAGTCCCTCAAGACTTCGCTACATAAAGCTGGTGCGCACAGAGACTTCGCTACATAAAGCTGGTGCGCACAGACACTTCGCTACATAAAGCTGGTGCGCACAGACACTTCGCTACATAAAGCTGGTGCGCACAGACACTTCGCTACATAAAGCTGGTGCGCACACAGACACTTCGCTACATAAAGCTGGTGCGCACACAGACACTTCGCTACATAAAGCTGGTGCGCACACAGACACTTCGCTACATAAAGCTGGTGCGCACACAGACACTTCGCTACATAAAGCTGGTGCGCACACAGACACTTCGCTACATAAAGCTGGTGCGCACACAGACACTTCGCTACATAAAGCTGGTGCGCACACAGACACTTCGCTACATAAAGCTGGTGCGCACAGACACTTCGCTACATAAAGCTGGTGCGCACAGACACTTCGCTACATAAAGCTGGTGCGCACAGACACTTCGCTACATAAAGCTGGTGCGCACAGACACTTCGCTACATAAAGCTGGTGCGCACACAGACACTTCGCTACATAAAGCTGGTGCGCACACAGACACTTCGCTACATAAAGCTGGTGCGCACAGACACTTCGCTACATAAAGCTGGTGCGCACACAGACACTTCGCTACATAAAGCTGGTGTGCACACAGACACTTCGCTACATAAAGCTGGTGTGCACACAGACACTTCGCTACATAAAGCTGGTGTGCACACAGACACTTCGCTACATAAAGCTGGTGTGCACACAGACACTTCGCTACATAAAGCTGGTGCGCACAGACACTTCGTTACATAAAGCTGGTGTACACAGACACTTCGCTACATAAAGCTGGTGCACAGACACACTTCGCTACATAAAGCTGGTGTACATAGACGACTAACAAAAGTAAAGGGTACCCTCTATGTTGGTTTGTATCAGTTACCTTGAAATAAGCTTGGTAGGTAGAGAAAATCTTTGCATAATCAGTATTGCAGACCTTCATCAGGCACAAACATAGGAGGCGGAGGGCTGGATTAATGGATGAGTACTCAGCATCGATGAGAGCAATAACATCTTGGTTCTCCATTGTCTGGTCAAAAGAACAAAATCAATTTATCAGCGGCCATATTTAGACTATTTTTATCTGCTAAAGGTTCTTTAACATGCACACGGGACTTCCTGTTTTTCCGATGTTATCAAAGAGGGCTAGACATTGGATTTCACTAACCAGAGGAAGGTAAAGTTTTTGACAAACTCTCACTGCCTGTGGTGGGAATAGAACCGGGGACCCTAGACCAACTGTGCAATAACTTCCAGAGAGTGGTCATTCAGTGGATACCATCACACTGTAATATACACTGAAACGAACGCGCTGACAAATTAGCTAAAGAGGGAGGAAGATTACCACAAGAGAACCGCTCAGTTATGAAGCCAAATCCATCCTGAAAGGTCAGTTCCATGAAAAATGGAAACGCGAACACCCAAAGCATAATGAGAGGGATGGATACCACCAACTATCAAGGAGGGATCAAATCATCATACTTCGCCTACGCACTGGCCACAAAAGAATGAGAAACCACATGTTCACCAAACTCAAAACAGGTACAACCAGCCAATACCACTGGACAATATGACAATAAAACATGTTCTGCAGGTTTGTCCCCAGCACACAGACATGAGAAGAACAATATGGTCCACACCCACCTCCCTGGAAGAGAAACTATGGGGCAATCGAATCACATAGCCTTCATAAGAGAGTCCAGAGTCCTAGTCTGAATGAGCCATGATCACAGAAGAATCACTGAGACAGCTGCCTACATAAGAGTTCAGAGTCCTAGTCTGAATGAGCCATGATCACAGAAGAAGAATCACTGAGACAGCTACCTTCATAAGAGTCCAGAGTCCTAGTCTGAATGAGCCATGATCACAGAAGAAGAATCACTGAGACAGCTACCTTCATAAGAGTCCAGAGTCCTAGTCTGAATGAGCCATGATCACAGAAGAATCACTGAGACAGCTGCCTACATAAGAGTCCAGAGTCCTAGTCTAAATGAGCCATGATCATAGAAGAATCACTGAGATAGCTACCTTCATAAGAGAGTCCAGAGTCCTAGTCTGAATGAGCCATGACCATAGAAGAATCACTGAGACAGCTGCCTACATAAGAGAGTCCAGAGTCCTAGTCTGAATAAGCCATGACCACAGAAGAACAAGGGACCTTCCCGTCCAGAGGCTGACATCTTAGCTATAGACCACCGCAGTCTCCCCCTGGCTACCTAACATTTCTTGCAAGGTTTTACCACTACAGGCTGACATCTTACCTCTAGACCACCGCAGTCTCCCCCTGGCTACCTAACATTTCTTGCAAGGTTTTACCACTACAGGCTGACATCTTACCTCTAGACCACCGCAGTCTCCCCCTGGCTACCTAACATTTCTTGCAAGGTTTTACCACTACAGGCTGACATCTTACCTCTAGACCACCGCAGTCTCCCCTGGCTACCTAACATTTCTTGCAAGGTTTTACCACTACAGGCTGACATCTTACCTCTAGACCACCGCAGTCTCCCCCTGGCTAACATTTCTTGCAAGGTTTTACCACTACAGGCTGACATCTTACCTCTAGACCACCGCAGTCTCCCCTGGCTAACATTTCTTGCAAGGTTTTACCACTACAGGCTTACTCCTGCGGAGTATACCAAAACATTGTCCAGCTCACCTGTGTGAACTCACACCTACTGTACACTAACACTCACTACATCCATATTGTGTAGACACTAGCACCAAAATGACAGAGGCATGTCAGGCTGGGCTACTCAGTGTTGCAACAGTTAAGCTCCACACACCACCACACCCCCCAGACACATTTCTTGTCATTCATTGTAAAAGACATATGTACAATAAAGACAAGTGGAACAATATTAAAACAGGTCAATTTAAACATCTGGGAACATTGTTTACCTTTGATGGTAGATGTACAACAGATGCAGAATGGCTCAGGCAAAAGCAGCTTTCCAAAAAATTAGGAAGATACTATGCAATCCATTTTTGGTAATAGAAACAAGAAAAGGAGTTATTTAATGTTATGTACAGCTAGTCTTGACATATGGATGTGAATCATGGACAATAGGACAACCAACAAGAAAATCACTGGAAGCTGTAGAAATGTGGTTTTGCTGGATAATGAGAATTATTATGGACAGCTAAGAAGAGTAATGAAAACATTCTGAAAGAGGCCAGAGCAAAAAGAGCTAATATCCAATATAAGGATGAAACAATCATTTTGGGCCATTTAATGAGAAGGGAACAGCTGGAATATATTGTAACAACTGTGAAAATTGAGGGACAAAGAGATTGAGTAAAGCAAAGAGAAAAGATACCAGACAGCTTAAGAGAATGGCTTGACAGAAGGTCAACAACAGAAATGATAAATAACTGCTGAAATTAGGAGTTGTGGAGGAGATGATCACCTATGCCAGCAGGCACAGTACTTGACTTAAACCTGGAGAAGTAATGTGTGAGAAAGACAACAAAGAAGAGAACAGGACTATTACAGATATATGTCCAAGTGAAAGCAAGACAACAAAGAAGAGAACAGGACTATTACAGATATGTCCAAGTGAAAGCAAGACAACAAAGAAGAGAACAGGACTATTACAGATATATGTCCAAGTGAAAGCAAGACAGCAAAGAAGAGAACAGGACTATTACAGATATATGTCCAAGTGAAACCAAGACAACAAAGAAGAGAACAGGACTATTACAGATATATGTCCAAGTGAAACCAAGACAACAAAGAAGAGAACAGGACTATTACAGATATATGTCCAAGTGAAACCAAGACAACAAAGAAGAGAACAGGACTATTACAGATATATGTCCAAGTGAAACCAAGACAACAAAGAAGAGAACAGGACTATTACAGATATATGTCCAAGTGAAAGCAAGACAACAAAGAAGAGAACAGGACTTATTTACAGATATATGTCCAAGTGAAACCAAGACAGCATCTGGTGCTGGAAATGGTCGTTCCTCTTCTTCAGCACTCCAGTCTTGTGACATGCCAACTTGACTCTGTCATTTTTCATGATGGAGGGGTAAGAACATCATGACAGGTCAGTGATCCATGGCTGGCTCATATCAGTGAACTAAAGCTGAACAAGATCACACTCCACCTACCCATTGTAGGCCCAAAAATAAACTAACAAATCTGGCCAATCGGGTAGGATAGGGAAGACAACCCAGTGTAGTGAAAGTCTGATGTAATGGGAAAAATGGCATAGATATCAAAACTTGTAAGCCACAAAACAAGATATTGACACCCATTTACAGGAAGGCACTATTCAGAGTTGAAAGTTGTCAGCGAATCATAGCTAAAAGACCAGGACTGGTGAACCAGAACTATCCAGACCCTACTCCACCTCTTCATGGTGCCCCTAGAAACAGACTAACTAGTCCAGAGTGACCAAGTGAGCAGAGATTGAGGGAAGATAACCCAGTACTCAAAAATGTCATTCTGAATTCGGATGCGTTGAGTTAAATAAACCACAACAGACACACACTTCTATGTCTATTTAACGTCCATTTAAGGGCGAAAAAGACTTCTTTTCATAGCCATCCGGTGAACGCTAGAGAAAGATCAAAAAAACTTACAGAACCATAGCAGACCAAAGAAGAAATGAAAGTCTACTTACATCGCTGATCTTGCCCATTCGCTGTAAACCTTTCTGGAACTCTTCATTCCTTTCCTGTGGGAAATCTCTCCATCCTGGAAGCTGTAGACAGAAATAACAGTACAAAGATGGCAAAGAAGAAATGAATGCAATTCTAGACAAGGTAAAGGTCAAGCTTAGTCCTGTAAATTATTTCAGTTTAGAATAGTGTCAGTAAACATGGCACTTTATTGGGTGGTTCTTAATCTCATTAGAAGACCCCTAATTCTAGAGAAAAGAGAAACAACGAGGGGTAAAGCCCTTTAAAAAGTGAGTTAAAAAGTACAAATGCTTTTGAGTGGACATGTCAGATAACCCATCTAAAATGAGGCCATATTTCATCAGGGAAGCACACTGGAACATACAGTTACATCAACTAATGAATATATAATGAATGAAATCAAACTAAACAATACGAAATATTCTCCTGAGATATTTGTTCCTTCTCTAATTCATTTAATCTCTCTCTATTTCTTTACTTATTTTCCAGCTCTCACATGCATAAGTAAAGGTGGATTTGAAATTCATTTCATTTGATTTGAAAATCCTGAGTTTTGCTTTTGTGCTTAGTCATTTTGATTTCCATATTTTATCAAGGTTTCTGAAAGTCATAGCTGCCTTTGCTACTCTGATTTCTTTGATAATAAGCTATGCAGTCAACATATTGATCTAAGTCATTAAATGTGTGATCAAGGGCAGACAACAAACAGGACTTGATTCCCTCCCGTCTTACTAGGTGCATGGAGGCATGGTTAGTGACCATATTTTTCTACGACCAACAGCTAATTTCTGGGTGACATAAACACCATCATACCAGGCCACTCTTTCTTTCCAGAAAAATGTCTGGTACCAATCTTTAACAAATTTGCCATCAGTCTTTACTTAATGACCAGACTTTTTTTTTCTAATTTTTAGTTTAAAACAGGGAGAATGTAAATGAAAATTGAGCTAAAACATGCAGATAGGGACAATTTACTCAGAAATAAGGTTAAATAAGAGAATTCTAGTCTATATGGAATCAGTTTCATTGCTGTCAGGAATTCCCCATATCCGCTCCACATGTTCCAAAAAGCATCAGATAAATTCTGTTGATGTGGTTCGCTCCATGCATGTTCTACTTGAATGCACAGGCGACAATTTTAAACCTCAGTTACCTTTTACAAC
The DNA here is from genome assembly GCA_032433765.1 of Megaustenia siamemsis. Lineage (NCBI taxonomy): Eukaryota > Metazoa > Mollusca > Gastropoda > Stylommatophora > Ariophantidae > Megaustenia > Megaustenia siamemsis. The sequence continues at coordinate 948,267 of JAVIAB010000026.1, read as the reverse complement.
ATGGGTGGTAGGTAACAGTGGCTCTATTCCTCTCTCCCCTCCATCACCGTGGGAGCCCCGGTAGCCACACAGAGAAAAAAAGAGAATTACTAGGTTTGAGGGAGCTGTGATAGCTCTGTGGTTAGTGAACAAAGGACAAGGGGTAGGGTTTAATCCCAACCTACGGCTTTCGGGTTCACCCTGCCTTAAATGGGTACTGGATTTTTTTTTCTGGGAAAGTAAAGCGGCACGGGTGTAATACCAACCACATTACCCCAACATGTGCTGAAGGTCTGTAAAATGTATGGTCACTAACACCATATTCCCTATACGCCACTTGGCGTGACGGGGGTACTTTTTTACTTTTTAAGTTACCTTTTACGACATGCGTGGCGGGTAACAGTGACTATTCCTCTCTCCCCCTCACTGTGGGGGCCCCGGTAGCCACACTGGGAAAATAAAATTACTAGGTTTAAGTGGAAATAATTTTGGAAATCTCTAACACAAAACACGGTTTCTGGGTTTGTAGTGTCGGTTACTAGAGCCGCGTTACGGAATGTGTTAAAGGCTGCGTGAGCTGAACCCAGATATTGGTATTATCTTTTCTTGGAATTTCATCTGATGACTACTAAAGGAATTGATAATACTCTTGGTTATCTACCCTTAAAAGGACATTAAGTGGGCATAGATGCGCTGCTTTGTGGTTTATTTGCACCTTTCGGCTCAACACATCCGACTTCAATATGACACTGAGTACCGAGTTGCCATGCCAGACTAGACTAGTTAGTCTGTTACTAGAGGCACTGTGAAGAGGTTGAGTAGGGTCTGGATGGTTTTGGTTCACCTATCCTGGTGCAAGAGACTTGGCTAAGAATTGCTGGCAAATTCCAGCCCTATTGCTGTCAGGCACCTTGTTTCAGTACTAACATCTGACAACATCATCATTTAATAGGGAGCCAGTAGAGGGGTGTAACATACAAGGTATGGTGACAGTTTGGAAAAAAAAGGAACACAAAATACTGACATTCCGGCCTACACGTAGCCTTCTTCAGAGAATGAGGACAACGATAAACGATGAGGCATAGATAAATTCTACTACATCTAGGAAGATAAGGACTGGTAAGTGAAGGAGAAATGGGCAGAGGGATAAGAGATGAGATGGTGATAGAGAGAAATGTGCTACATGTTGGAGGATAGATTAAATGTAGAAATATAAAAGTACAAATGATTATATATAGATAAGATTTAGCTGGTAGGATCCGTCACGCACACACTGATGGAAGGTTAACAAATGCCAGATGCACAGTCAGTCATGTAGTTAGACCAGAGGTCAGACGCATAGTGAGGCTGTCAAGCGTGACATGTAATGACTCGGAATTTCCAAGTGTGTAAGCCAGCAGACAATCTCTGGGTACTTTCGTGATAGGTGTGGCATAGGGAGGCACAGGTTGTGATAAATATTGAGGAGTGTTACGCGAGTGAACCAGTGAGACATACCACAGAGAACGTAACGATAAGTGAGATGTGATAGCACAGAGAACGTAACGATAAGTGAGATGTGATAGCACAGAGAACGTAACGATAAGTGAGATGTGATAAGTGAGATGTGATAGCACAGAGAACGCAACGATAAGTGAGATGTGATACCACAGAGAACGTAACGATAAGTGAGATGTGATACCACAGAGAACGTAACGATAAGTGAGATGTGATACCACAGAGAACGTAACGATAAGTGAGATGTGATACCACAGAGAACGCAACGATAAGTGAGATGTGATACCACAGAGAACGCAACGATAAGTGAGATGTGATACCACAGAGAACGCAACGATAAGTGAGATGTGATACCACAGAGAACGTAACGATAAGTGAGATGTGATACCACAGAGAACGCAACGATAAGTGAGATGTGATACCACAGAGAACGCAACGATAAGTGAGATGTGATACCACAGAGAACGTAACGATAAGTGAGATGTGATACCACAGAGAACGCAACGATAAGTGAGATGTGATACCACAGAGAACGTAACGATAAGTGAGATGTGATACCACAGAGAACGCAACGATAAGTGAGATGTGATACCACAGAGAATGTAACGATAAGTGAGATGTGATACCACAGAGAACGCAACGATAAGTGAGATGTGATACCACAGAGAACGTAACGATAAGTGAGATGTGAGATGTGATACCACAGAGAACGTAACGATAAGTGAGATGTGATACCACAGAGAACGTAACGATAAGTGAGATGTGATACCACAGAGAACGTAACGATAAGTGAGATGTGATACCACAGAGAACGTAACGATAAGTGAGATGTGATACCACAGAGAACGTAACGATAAGTGAGATGTGATACCACAGAGAGCGCAACGATAAGTGAGATGTGATACCACAGAGAACGCAACGATAAGTGAGATGTGATACCACAGAGAACGCAACGATAAGTGAGATGTGATACCACAGAGAACGCAACGATAAGTGAGATGTGATACCACAGAGAACGCAACGATAAGTGAGATGTGATACCACAGAGAACGTAACGATAAGTGAGATGTGATACCACAGTGAGCGCAACGATAAGTGAGATGTGATACCACAGAGAACGCAACGATAAGTGAGATGTGATACCACAGAGAACGCAACGATAAGTGAGATGTGATACCACAGAGAACGCAACGATAAGTGAGATGTGATACCACAGAGAGCGCAACGATAAGTGAGATGTGATACCACAGAGAGCGCAACGATAAGTGAGATGTGATACCACAGAGAACGTAACGATAAGTGAGATGTGATACCACAGAGAACGTAACGATAAGTGAGATGTGATACCACAGAGAGCGCAACGATAAGTGAGATGTGATACCACAGAGAACGCAACGATAAGTGAGATGTGATACCACAGAGAACGCAACGATAAGTGAGATGTGATACCACAGAGAATGTAACGATAAGTGAGGTGTGATAAAGGATAATCAAAATATGTAGTACAGACAAAAAATTGCCTGAGGGGCCAAAACTGATTTGGGAGGGGGAATGGAGGTCTAAAAATATTTTTTTTTTAATTAAAAAAAAAGGGGAGAAGGGAGTGTAAGAAGGAAAAGAGCGGATATCGTACCTGACAGAAATCCACATGATGTCCAGTCATAGCTGCAGTCAAAGCTTCCATCACTTGAGGATCATGAATTGTCCTCTCACAGAACTGACTGACTGCTTTCTTCACATCTCAACAGGTAGATGATAAAACATAAGATAATAGATAACATAAAATAGATCAATGTCAACAATAAACATACAAAAACAAAGGTTTCCAAAATGCTACTGACTATGTGACTATATTTTTGTTGGTTTCCTTGCACCAGGTTTATATCTCTAACAAAGTTCTGAGGGACTAAATTTGACGTGAATTTCAGTTTTCCTATTTTTCATGTGGTCAGGTTTTCCTTACCATATAGACATATATTCTTCAACTTCAGGTTTTCCTTACCATATAGACATATATTCTTCAATTTCAGGTTTTCCTTACCATATAGACATATATTCTTCAATTTCAGGTTTTCCTTACCATATAGACATATTCTTCAACTTCAGAGGCAACCCTTTTCTATCAGAGAGTTTTAACATGTTGAATAGATTTTTCTCATCAGTTTTGTCTGAGTTGAAGCCATTTTTAGCCTACTTTTCTCGTTTTCAATTTCCAACAGAAAAGAGTTCTGTCTCCTCTTGTGACCTCTGTTGTTCTCAAATGTCGCCCAACAGCCAGTAACAAACACAATTAATTACTCCACAATCGAGACAATCAAAATGAATACAAAAGGCAATCCAACAAAACATGAGAAGATGAAACAACAGCAAAGTCTGTGTCATGTCACGACTGCTTTTTCTCCGAGGAAAATCTGGTACCCATTTTTAAAAGCTGGGAGAACCACGGAGCCTCGTCGGGCCGAAAAAAATAATTCAGTGAATTGCACCTGGACCCTAGATAGCTCAGTGGCTAGTGAACTAGACTACAAAGAACAAAAGGTAGGGTTCAACCCCAACCGACAGCTTCTGGGTTCACCCAGCTTTAAATGGGTACCTGATTTTTTTTACTGGGAAAGTAAAGCAGCACGGGCGCAATACCGACCACATTACCCCAAAAATCTTGTTCTGAAGGTCTGTAAAATGTATAGTCACTAACACCATATTCCCTATACGCCACTTGGCGTGACAGGGACCCCTTACTTTTACCTTTGGATCACCTAGCAAGCACATTAACCACTCGGCCACTGAGGCTCTTGTCAAGCTGCATCATTCTATGTCTGTTTAGAAACAAAGATATTCACACAAATGGAGAAAACAGACACCAAAAAGAACAAGGCAGAAAGATACTCATAAAGAACAATATTAATGACTATAATATGCTGAAGACAAATGTGTCATTGTCAAAATGAGCAGTTATCACAACTTGCACAGCTACATCTTATAACTTTCTTTTCAGGAAATATAGTAGACTGAGGACACCCATAGATACAACACTACAGGTGCCCCAGACTGCTGAACACATACTTCAAGACTGTACTGAATATAGTAGACTGAGGAAAACCCATAGATACAACACTACAGGTGCCCCAGACTGCTGAACACATACTTCAAGACTGTACTGAATATAGTAGACTGAGGAAAACCCATAGATACAACACTACAGGTGCCCCAGACTGCTGAACACATACTTCAAGACTGTACTGAATATAGTAGACTGAGGAAAATCCATTGGTCCATAGATACAACACTACAGGCGCCCCAGACTGCTGAACACATACTTCAAGACTGCACTGAATATAGTAGACTGAGGAAAACCCATTGGTCCATAGATACAACACTACAGGCGCCCCAGACTGCTGAACACATATTTCAAGACTGTACTGAATATAGTAGACTGAGGAAAACCCATTGGTCCATCGATACAACACTACAGGCGCCCCAGACTGCTGAACACATATTTCAAGACTGTACTGAATATAGTAGACTGAGGAAAACCCATTGGTCCATAGATACAACACTACAGGCGCCCCAGACTGCTGAACACATATTTCAAGACTGTACTGAATATAGTAGACTGAGGAAAACCCATTGGTCCATCGATACAACACTACAGGCGCCCCAGACTGCTGAACACATATTTCAAGACTGTACTGAATATAGTAGACTGAGGGAAAACCCATAGATACAACACTACAGACAAAACTATATTGGCCATTGCAAGATTTACACCAAACAAAAAAGAACAGTAAAATGTACACAGGAAAGGACAGATATAGACAATACTTCAGGTGAAGGTAGACTTTTCATGCTGGATGATGGACAAAATGGAGCTGCTGTTAGATGAAGGAAAGACAACTCAAATACATAGAAAACAGTTATTTGGAAGATCAGCAATAACATCAAGTACCCGGCCTGCTGGCGTAGGTGATCATTTCCCTCCACAACTTTCATCTCGATAGTTATTTATTTCTGATGTTGAATTTCTGCCAAGCCATTCTCTTAAGCTGTCTGGTATCTTTTCTCTTTGCTTCCCTCTATCTCTTCGTCCCTTAATTTTCCCAGTTGTTACAATATATTCCAGTTATTATTACACAGCCAAAAAATGATTGTTTCTTCCTAATATTGGAAATTACCTCTCTCATTTTGCTTTGGCCTCTTTCAGAATGCCTTCATTACTCTTCTTAGCTGTCCATGGTATTCTCAACATTCTTCTATAAAACCACATTTCTACAGACTCCAGTGATTTTCTAGTCTGTTGTCCTAATGTCCATGATTCACATCCATATGTTAAGACTGACTCTACATAACATTTAAGAACTCTTTCTTGTTTCTATAGTCAAAAATGGATTGCATAGTATTTTCCTCACTTTTTGGAAAACAGCTTTTGCCTGAGCCATTCTGCATCTCACCTCTTTTACACGTTTCATCTGAGATTAACATTGTTCCCAGATATTTCAATTCATTTACCTGTTTTAATATTGTTCCACTCGTCTATCAACATAGTGACCAAAAATGCACAGAAAACACATCAGTTATTTAAAAATACCAGCAACATCAACACAGTGACCAAAAATACACAGAAAACACATCAGTAAAAAAAGATTAATAACACAGTGACCAAAAATACATAGACAACCTCCAAATCTGATGAACTTTGTTATTAAGTTTTGAGAGCATCCACATTGTGTCTTGCCACATTCCCTGTTCTGGGCGAGTCTCTCAAACTCAGCTAATGTCTGCCGTTGTTGCCTCTCTCCCCAGTACTCTCTTTAGTGTTTCTCTAGATCTTGTACCCACCTCCACATTTTTGTAGAACCCTCCCCTTTTACTGTATTTCACACCTGAGTCCACCCTGTCAGCCCACCAAATCAATCTCAGTCCTGTAGGTGCCTGACCAAGCTCCGGGCCTCAGGGAATGGACTTATTTTCCTTCTTTCACTCTCATATATATTTGTGTTGTTTATTGTTCCAGCAGAAGGCCTACTTGGTCGAAACATTCACTTTTGTTTTGTTTCTCACCTACGTAAAGCTGTTACCATACCACTTTTGTTTTGTTTCTCACCTACGTAAAGCTGTTACCATACCACTTTTGTTTTGTTTCTCACCTACGTAAAGTTGTTACCATACCACTTTTGTTTTGTTTCTCACCTACGTAAAGCTGTTACCATACCACTTTTGTTTTGTTTCTCACCTACGTAAAGCTGTTACCATACCACTTTTGTTTCTCACCTACGTAAAGCTGTTACCATACCACTTTTGTTTTGTTTCTCACCTACGTAAAGCTGTTACCATACCACTTTTGTTTTGTTTCTCACCTACGTAAAGCTGTTACCATACCACTTTTGTTTTGTTTCTCACCTACGTAAAGTTGTTACCATACCACTTTTGTTTTGTTTCTCACCTACGTAAAGCTGTTACCATACCACTTTTGTTTCTCACCTACATAAAGCTGTTACCATACCACTTTTGTTTTGTTTCTCACCTACGTAAAGCTGTTACCATACCACTTTTGTTTGTTTCTCACCTACGTAAAGTTGTTACCATACCACTTTTGTTTTGTTTCTCACCTACGTAAAGCTGTTACCATACCACTTTTGTTTTGTTTCTCACCTACGTAAAGCTGTTACCATACCACTTTTGTTTTGTTTCTCACCTACGTAAAGCTGTTACCATACCACTTTTGTTTTGTTTCTCACCTACGTAAAGTTGTTACCATACCACTTTTGTTTTGTTTCTCACCTACGTAAAGCTGTTACCATACCACTTTTGTTTTGTTTCTCACCTACGTAAAGCTGTTACCATACCACTTTTGTTTCTCACCTACGTAAAGCTGTTACCATACCACTTTTGTTTCTCACCTACGTAAAGCTGTTACCATACCACTTTTGTTTTGTTTCTCACCTACGTAAAGCTGTTACCATACCACTTTTGTTTTGTTTCTCACCTACATAAAGCTGTTACCATACCACTTTTGTTTATCACCTACATAAAGCTGTTACCATACCACTTTTGTTTTGTTTCTCACCTACATAAAGCTGTTACCATACCACTTTTGTTTCTCACCTACGTAAAGCTGTTACCATACCACTTTTGTTTCTCACCTACGTAAAGCTGTTACCATACCACTTTTGTTTCTCACCTACGTAAAGCTGTTACCATACCACTTTTGTTTCTCACCTACGTAAAGCTGTTACCATACCACTTTTGTTGTGTTTCTCACCTACGTAAAGCTGTTACCATACCACTTTTGTTTTGTTTCTCACCTACGTAAAGCTGTTACCATACTACTTTTGTTTTGTTTCTCACCTACATAAAGCTGTTACCATACCACTTTTGTTTTGTTTCTCACCTACGTAAAGCTGTTACCATACCACTTTTGTTTTGTTTCTCACCTACGTAAAGCTGTTACCATACCACTTTTGTTTTGTTTCTCACCTACATAAAGCTGTTACCATACCACTTTTGTTTATCACCTACATAAAGCTGTTACCATACCACTTTTGTTTTGTTTCTCACCTACGTAAAGCTGTTACCATACCACTTTTGTTTCTCACCTACGTAAAGCTGTTACCATACCACTTTTGTTTCTCACCTACGTAAAGCTGTTACCATACCACTTTTGTTTTGTTTCTCACCTACGTAAAGCTGTTACCATACCACTTTTGTTTATCACCTACATAAAGCTGTTACCATACCACTTTTGTTTTGTTTATCACCTACATAAAGCTGTTACCATACCACTTTTGTTTCTCACCTACGTAAAGCTGTTACCATACCACTTTTGTTTTGTTTCTCACCTACGTAAAACTGTTACCATACCACTTTTGTTTCTCACCTACGTAAAGCTGTTACCATACCACTTTTGTTTTGTTTCTCACCTACGTAAAGCTGTTACCATACCACTGTTTCCTTTTTTTTTTTTTTTTTATTTTCACTCTTACCATCAGCTTTACAGCAACTTGGCATTTCTATGCATTTTGATGCCTTTTGACTAGAAAACAGCCATTTAGAAAGAGCAGCAATATCAACACAAACACAACAGTTCAACCTACCAGAAGATCACCAGCAAAAAAGGCTGAGATCCTAAACTGAGTCATCGGGAAAGTGTCCCCCAGCTGTGCTGCCATCTGTATACTTTCCAGCGCCATCTGCAGCTTAGAGTCAAGATACTGCTCCCTGGTCGATTCACTGAAAGAATTTGTCAAAAGAATATATTTGGTCAAAGTCGTAGCAATAAAAATGATTTTGATAGGAGATGATTGCTTCGGGGAAGGAAGTAGATTTTGTCTTATCTGATGCTGTTATTGGATATCTGAAGATTGTAGTTTATGTCAGAGATTATCTGAAGATTGTAGTTTATGTCAGAGATTATCTGAAGATTCTAGTTTTATGTCAGAGATTATCTGAAGATTGTAGTTTTATGTCAGAGATTATCTGAAGATTGTAGTTCATGTCAGAGATTATCTGAAGATTGTAGTTCATGTCAGAGATTATCTGAAGATTGTAGTTATATGTCAGAGATTATCTGAAGATTGTAGTTATATGTCAGAGATTATCTGAAGATTGTAGTTTATGTCAGAGATTATCTGAAGATTGTAGTTTTATGTCACAGATTATCTGAAGATTCTAGTTATATGTCAGATTATCTGAAGATTCTAGTTATATGTCAGATTATCTGAAGATTGTAGTTTTATGTAAGAGATTATCTGAAGATTGTAGTTTATGTCAGAGATTGTCTGAAGATTGTAGTTTATGTCAGAAATTATCTGAAGATTGTAGTTTTATGTCAGAGATTATCTGAAGATTTAGTTGAAAGCAATAAAAGTGAAAAACATTTATTGTACTTTCGAACTGAAGACAGTACATAGGACAGTAATTCTAGACACTCCATGTTATCTATTGTCCTTTCAAGTCAAAGACAGTTACAGTGTGACTCAGCCATGAAGGATAATGGGAAGAGTAGAAGAAAATGATCGACAGAGGAAGAACAGAATGATACGACGACAAGAGGTACAATAGTTTTAGGCGGCGTAGAATGAAATGAAGATTTTAGGATTAGCAAGGAGACATTAGTCTACCGAACCCAGACGCTGTGGCATTAGCAACTATAAGACTACAAGTAAGTTACATAACGCAAAATATAAATAAGAATTTTTTTCACAATCTGCAAGTACTCAGAAGTTGAGCCTATTTAGAATACACCATCAAGCCAGAAATGAATGAAATGGACAGTCTTCAAATGAACTGCATCTTCAACCAGCTCAGAGATAGGCCTATTTGCCACCTGTTATGTGTTTGTGTACTACACACCAGCGAACCTTATGTCTACAGAAGTCAACCGAGCCTAGCCATCCGTGTTAGAAATAGAAGTACATTGAAATCCAGTGGAAGAATGTCTACCTGTTTGTGAAACGACACCCTGTGTATCTTAAGATCCCGAAGAAGTGACTAGAAGTTGCCAACCCGCAGTGATCTTTCCCCGAGCTATATCAAAAGTAGAAGTGAACATTCATATTCATAAAGTAGAATTTCCGTTAAGGAAAGAAGTGAAAGTGAAATAGAGAGAACCAAATGTGAAAATTGACGTCCACGTTGAGAACCAAAAAAGACTAGTTAGTTGATTGTTTTTACATGAGTATGTTATCGTGTAGTTTGTTAGAATGTTATAAAAGTGTGTTAGCAATTCCAGGACTGACTTCAGAATCATGTAAGTTGCATTGTTCTGATATATTTTACAGATGTATTTCATATATTGAACAATGTTCGTTGGTGTGAAGTAATTACGTTTTATTGATGTGTGTTTGTGGAGGAAAGAAATTCTTTTGACTGATTTAAATAACGTGTGTGTATGTGTGTGTGTGTTTTTGCTAGTGAATAAGTTTATTATTAATTAACTAATTATCGAGATGAAGAGAGGCATGACTCCCACATTGCAGACCCTGCAAGAAATTAGTAGAGTCATCACCGGTCTAGAAAACGGTTTTAGACAGCAAGAAGTGAGTGCCAGTATCTCAAATTACTCTGGTGATCCATCCAAGTTCAGACAATGGATGGCAGATATTGAAAAGTATGCTCTCATTTTTCCTATAAATGAGGAAGACAAGATTAATAGCTTTTAAAACAAGTAGAGGCGAAGTATCTGACTTCATCCAGAGGAGGCTAAAGAGTGAACCTTCAAGCACATGGAAGTCCCTCCAGATAGAATTAAAAACTAGGTATGCTGCGGTAGGAGATGCCTACACTGCTTTCATACTTTTGAGGAAGTTTAAACAAGAAAGAGGAGAGACAATAACTGCATACAGTAATAGACTTTTAGAGCTAGCAGAGGAATCTGGTTTAGAAAACAATTTTAGTAGACAACTAATAGATTTTTATAGATGGGCTAATATCCACAGATCTAAAACTACACGATAGATGAAGCTATTAATGTCTCTACTAAAGAAACCGACAGTTTTAGTAGACAACTAATAGCGATTTTTATAGATGGGCTAATATCCACAGATCTAAAACTACACTTAGCGAGACTGAACCCTGAGACGATAGATGAAGCTATTAATGTCTCTACTAAAGAAACCGACAGTTTTAGTAGACAATAGCGATTTTTATAGATGGGCTAATATCCACAGATCTAAAACTACACTTAGCGAGACTGAACCCTGAGACGCTAGATGAAGCGATAATGTCTCTATTAAAGAAACCGGGTTCAGGAAGAAATTGAATTTATACCTACCTGAAGAAAGCCCAACCATCAGTGAATGGTTTAATAAAAGAAAAATAGAAAAGCCTAGGGAAGTTAATCAAGTGAATATAAGATGTAGAATTAAGGGATGACTAAGTGAAATGAGTAAAGAAATATATGCATTGAGAAGGGAAACAAGGCATTCTCACGGAAGAAGATTACCACCCCAGGAATCAAGTCAAAGACAACACATAGGACAGTAATTCTAAACTCTCCATGTCTATTGTACTTTCAAGTCAAAGACAACACATAGGGCAGTAATTCTAGACTCTCCATGTTGTCTATTGTACTTTCAAGTCAAAGACAGCACATAGGACAGTAATTCTAGACTCTCCATGTTGTCTATTGTACTTTCAAGTCAAAGACAGCATATAGGACAGTAATTCTAGACTCCATGTTGTCTATTGTACTTTCAAGTCAAAGACAACACATAGGGCAGTAATTCTAGACTCTCCATGTTGTCTATTGTACTTTCAAGTCAAAGACAACACATAGGACAGTAATTCTAGACTCTCCATGTTGTCTATTATACTTTCAAGTCAAAGACAACACATAGGACAGTAATTCTAGACTCTCCATGTTGTCTATTGTACTTTCAAGTCAAAGACAGCACATAGGACAGTAATTCTAGACTCTCCATGTTGCCTATTGTACTTTCAAGTCAAAGACCGCACATAGGACAGTAATTCTAGACTCCATGTTGTCTATTGTACTTTCAAGTCAAAGACAACACATAAGACAGTAATCCTAGACTCTCCATGTTGTCTATTGTACTTTCAAGTCAAAGACAACACATAGGACAGTAATTCTAGACTCTCCATGTTGTCTATTGTACTTTCAAGTCAAAGACAACACATAGGACAGTAATTCTAGACTCTCCATGTTGTCTATCTATTGTACTTTCAAGTCAAAGACAACACATAGGACAGTAATTCTAGACTCTCCATGTTGTCTATTGTACTTTCAAGTCAAAGACAACACATAGGACAGTAATTCTAGACTCTCCATGTTGTCTATTGTACTTTCAAGTCAAAGACAACACATAGGACAGTAATTCTAGACTCTCCATGTTGTCTATTGTACTTTCAAGTCAAAGACAGCACATAGGACAGTAATTCTAGACTCTCCATGTTGTCTATTGTACTTTCAAGTCAAAGACAACACATAGAACAGTAATTCTAGACTCTCCATGTTGTCTATTGTACTTTCAAGTCAAAGATAACATAGGACAGTAATTCTAGACTCTCCATGTTGTCTATTGTACTTTCAAGTCAAAGACAACACATAGGACAGTAATTCTAGACTCTCCATGTTGTCTATTGTACATTCAAGTCTAAGACAACACATAGGACAGTAATTCTAGACTCTCCATGTTGCCAATTGTACTTTCAAGTCAAAGACAGCACATAGGGCAGTAATTCTAGACTCTCCATGTTGTCTATTGTACTTTCAAGTCAAAGACAACACAAGACAGTAATCCTAGACTCTCCATGTTGTCTATTGTACTTTCAAGTCAAAGACAACACATAGGACAGTAATTCTAGACTCTCCATGTTGTCTATTGTACTTTCAAGTCAAAGACAACACATAGGACAGTAATTCTAGACTCTCCATGTTGTCTATTGTACTTTCAAGTCAAAGACAGCACATAGGACAGTAATTCTAGACTCTCCATGTTGTCTGTCTATTGTCCTTTCAAGTCAAAGACAGCACATAGGACAGTAATTATAGACTCTCCATGTCTATCTATTGTCCTTTCAAGTCAAAGACAATACATATGGCAGAAATTCTAGCTCTCCATGTCTATCAATTGTACTTTCCAGCCAAAAACAACACATAGGACAGTAATTCTAGACTATCCATGTTGTCTAGTATCATTTCGGAAATTCTAAACACTCCAAATCTGATGATCAAGTTTAAGATTTGGACAGCAACTACATTGTGTCTTGCCACATGTCCCTGGTCTGGGCGAGTCTCTCAACCTCAACAAGGCAGCTAATGTCTGCTGTTGTTGCCTCTCACTTCAGTGTTCTCTTTAGTGTTTCTCTAGGTTGACCTCTGTTTACCCGCTAGTTTTGTTCTGAAGGCTTGTTTTGAGATTTTGTTGTTCCTTATCACATGGTCAACATATATCCACCTTATTTATATATATACACGTAGGGAGGTCAAAAAGTAATGTACACCAATTTTTTTCTCGGAAACTATTCGGGCAAAATGTGTGAAATTTTCACAGATTGTAGCTGAACATCCCCTTTACACTACCTATTTTTCAACATAATCTCCGTCCAAGCGTATTGCCTTACGCCAACGCGAAACTAGGCCATGAATGCCTCGTTTGTACCAAGTTTTGTCCTGCTCGCGTAGCCATTTTTTAACTGCACGGATCACATCCTCATCATTGTCAAAGTGTGTCCCACGCAGGAATTTTTTGAGTGGTCCAAACAGATGGAAATCTGAGGGAGCCAGATCAGGGCTGTAAGGAGGATGGGGCAGTGCAGTCCAACCAAATTTGTTGATTGCTTCCCGTGTTACCAGACTTGTGTGAGGGCGTGCATTGTCATGTTGAAGCAACAAATCTGCAGATGGCTTATTAGGCCGAACTCTGTGGAACCGATTTTTGAGTTTTGTCAGTGTATTGATGTAAGCTGTCGAGTTGATTGTCTCACCTCTTGTCATTACATCAACAAGAATCACACCATCAATGTCCCAGAAGACAGTGATCATCACCTTTCCGGCTGATGGAGATGTTTTGAATTTTTTTCTTTTTGGTGACTGCGGATGATGCCATTCCATTGACTGCATTTTTGTTTCAGGCTCATAATGATGTGCCCACGTTTCGTCACCGGTAACAATTTTTGACAAAAACATTTCTCCTTCAACACCGAAACGCTCCAACAATTCAGAACAGAATGTTTTCCTTTGAACTCTGTGATCATTTGTTAGGCACCGAGGAACCCATCGAGCGCAAATCTTTGAATATCCGAGAGTTTTAAAAATTGCGATTGCACTTCCCTTGCTGACTGTAAGCTGCAATGCCAATTGCTGACTAGTGATACGCCTATCCTGAGCATCGACATGATTGTTAGGGTCTTAGCACGTTGCAGGACAGTTAAGTTGGTTATTTTGTCCTGCCATTTGATGTGCATTATTTTGCGGAGACATCGCATGTGGAAGACATTTAGTCTTTTTTCCTGGTTTGAGTATGTTGTCCAGGTTTCGGATCCATATAGTAGTGTGCTAAGCACACAAGTTTGATATATTAAGAGTTTAGTCTTTTGAGTTAGTTTCGTGTTGTTCCATGCCCTTTTTGTGAGTTTGCCGAAGGTCGTAGCTGCCTTACCAATTCGACAGTTTATTTCTTCATCAAGAGAGATGATATATATATCATCTCTCTTGATATATATATATACACACAACGATGTGGTGAAAGACAAATAACATAAAAGTAAAGGTTCTCTCCCCTACCTTTCTAGGCATATGGGGAATACTGTGTTAGTGACCACAGAAATATCTGGGAACATTCTTCACCTCAGATGGTAGATGTACAACAGAGGTGAGATGCAGAATGGCTCAGGCTAAAGCAGCTTTCCAAAAAATGAGGATGATACTGTGTAATCCATTTTGATGACCATAGACAAGAGTTCTTAAATGTTATGTAGAGCCAGTCTTAATATATGGATGTGAATCATGGACAATAAATAGGACAACAGTCAAGACAATTACTGAACACTGTAGAAATGTGGTTTTACTGAAGAATGTTGAGTATACAGTGGACAGCTAAAAAGAGTAATGTAAACGTTCTGAAAGAGGCCAAAACAAAAAGAGAGCTAATATCCAGTATTAGGAAAAAACCATTTTTTTTTACCATGCAATGAGAAGGGAACAGCTGGAATATATTGATAACTGGGAAAATTGAGGGACAAAGAAATAGAGGGAAGCAAAGAGAAAAGACACCAGACAACTTAAGAGAATGGCTTGGCAGGTCATAAACAGAAATTATAAATAACTGTCGTGACACCTATGCCTGCAGACACACTTGATGAACCATATTTTTCCATAACCACTGCACATTTTGGGTGATGTGGTCAGTATCACACCAGGTCACCTTTACTTCCCAGAAAAATAACTGGTACCCATTTTTAGAGGCTGGGTGAACCCTTTAGACCTGTCAATTCAAATCTGCCACATTAGGGAATCGAACCCAGGCTCTCCAGATCAGTACAACACAGAGCCACCAAGGCATCCCTGTGTAATACGACGACAGATGCATCCCTGTGTAATACGATGACAGATGCATCCCTGTGTAATACGATGACAGATGCATCCCTGTGTAATACGATGACAGATGCATCCCTGTGTAATAAGATGACAGATGCATCCCTATATATAATAAGATGACAGATGCATCCCTATATAATAAGATGACAGATGCATCCCTATATAATAAGATGACAGATGCATCCCTATATAATAAGATGACAGATGCATCCCTATAAGATGACAGATGCATCCCTATAAGATGACAGATGCATCCCTATAAGATGACAGATGCATCCCTATATAATAAGATGACAGATGCATCCCTATATAATAAGATGACAGATGCATCCCTATATAATAAGATGACAGATGCATCCCTATATAATAAGATGACAGATGCATCCCTATATAATAAGATGACAGATGCATCCCTATAAGATGACAGATGCATCCCTATAAGATGACAGATGCATCCCTATATAATAAGATGACAGATGCATCCCTATATAATAAGATGACAGATGCATCCCTATATAATAAGATGAGACCCATCAGAGATCCATTCATGTAAAAACCATCTAGTAAAAGAAAAGGCAGACCAAGCGAATCTCTATGCAGAACAATTACTAGGGAAAGCTCAACCATAAGACTAAAAAACGACCAAGAACTACAAGAACTAGCAGCAAATCGTAAATTGTGGAGAATTTTGACTTTTGCCTTAGGCCCGCGAGAAAAATTAGTGAATGAATAACAATATTGACAGAGCATCACAATTGAATGGAAGATTTATAATAAAATTAGTGAATGAATAACAATATTGACAGAGCATCACAACTGAATGGAAGATTTATAATAAAATAGTGAATGATGTATGGGTAAGCTGTACAATGGTATTACTATAATACGACATACCAATTGATTGCTTGCTCATCAGTTTCTATGGGAACACACACGATGGAAGCCACGCCTCCCTGGCGTAACTTCGCAGCCACAATCTTGAGCTCCTTTATGCCCTCCCCTGCTACAAACTGGTCATAAGCTGCCTTTCTGATCAACAGATCGGAGAGTTTCTTGCCGAGAATTTTGTAGCAGAAATCCATTATCTACAATACAGCCAACAAAATGGGTTATACATGTCTAACAGAGGTAGAAATACATGTAATACTAAATTTAGGAAATGCACAACATTAACCCTTAATTATGGAGGCGAAGGCACGCCACACAGCAACAGAGCTGGAAGTTGTCAGTGACCCATTGCGCCAGGATCAGAGAACCAGACCCTGCTCCACCTCTCCATGGTGCCACCAGTAACTGACTAACCTGTCTAATCTGGCCAAGCAAGTAATGATCAAAGAGAAGACAACCCGGTACTCAAAAATGTCTTAGTGAAGTTGGATGTGTTGGGTTGAAAGTCACAAATATCAGTTATACTGCAAACCGCAACACAAAGCAGACATGCCCACTTATCCTTTTAAGGGCGGATGACGAAGAGGTGCACTCCTTTAGTCATCGGGCGAACGCAAGCAGGCCTTAATTATGATACCTATCTGAGTGACATTTTTTACAAGACATTCATAAAAATGATGACCACTAATTGTGACATTTTGAGCTTGGAAAATAAGATTTTCTTTGAGCTTTTGATACGCAGCTGTGTGTTTATACCAGTAGAGACATGAGAATCAGATGGGCTAATCATTTCCTGGCTTAGGTTTGATTTATAATTTGAAAATCCAGATGTGTTACTTTGTCTTTTGACATGCTGACCATCAATCCAGCCCGCAAGGTTAGGCTTCCTCTTAGCTCATTTGCTGCCTACCCTGTGTTAGAAAGGTTTGTTTGATGTTTTGCCAACAGCCAAAAAGATTTCCCGTTATATAAGAACCAAAAATAATTTTTAAAAATTTTTTTAAATTGGCTAAATTTACATTTTAAAAAAAATAGCTGCATTTTTACGATAGCTTCGTACTTTTTTACTTTCTTCACTGAAACATTAACAAAGAGAGGATCCAGACAGACATACTGACACCTCAAACACAGCAAACAAATCATAAACTCTAACACACCAGGAAATGACAAGCCAATACATTAACAAAGAGAGGATCCAGACAGACATACTGACACCTCAAACACAGCAAACAAATCATAAACTCTAACACACCAGGAAATGACAAGCCAATACATTAACAAAGAGAGAATCCAGACAGACATACTGACACCTCAAACACAGCTAACAAATCATAAACTCTAACACACCAGGAAATGACAAGCCAATACATTAACAAAGAGAGGATCCAGACAGACATACTGACACCTCAAACACAGCTAACAAATCATAAACTCTAACACACCAGGAAATGACAAGCCAATACATTAACAAAGAGAGGATCCAGACAGACATACTGACACCTCAAACACAGCTAACAAATCATAATACTGACACCTCAAACACAGCAAACAAATCATAAACTCTAACACACCAGGAAATGACAAGCCAATACATTAACAAAGAGAGGATCCAGACAGACATACTGACACCTCAAACACAGCTAACAAATCATAAACTCTAACACACCAGGAAATGACAAGCCAATACATTAACAAAGAGAGGATCCAGACAGACATACTGACACCTCAAACACAGCAAACAAATCATAAACTCTAACACACCAGGAAATGACAAGCCAATACATTAACAAAGAGAGAATCCAGACAGACATACTGACACCTCAAACACAGCTAACAAATCATAAACTCTAACACACCAGGAAATGACAAGCCAATACATTAACAAAGAGAGGATCCAGACAGACATACTGACACCTCAAACACAGCTAACAAATCATAAACTCTAACACACCAGGAAATGACAAGCCAATACATTAACAAAGAGAGGATCCAGACAGACATACTGACACCTCAAACACAGCTAACAAATCATAATACTGACACCTCAAACACAGCAAACAAATCATAAACTCTAACACACCAGGAAATGACAAGCCAATACATTAACAAAGAGAGGATCCAGACAGACATACTGACACCTCAAACACAGCTAACAAATCATAAGCTCTAACAGTAGAGAAAATTGGCTGGATGGATGGGCCATGGGAAAAACTGGGAGAGATCTTTTTAAATACATGTCAAGGCTAAACCCCCATGAAATCTTTAACAACATAAAAAGAGACCAAACCACCATCTTCAGACAGAACCGGTCATGTACCACTGAACAACCACATCAATAGAATACAAAGAAACCAAACTCCAGCATTTCTACTCTGTGAACACACATGAAACAGTAGAACATCACCTTTTTTTTTTGACTGTCCAAAGATCACTGACATCAGAGCAACTCTACTTCCTCAAAGACCTGATAAATGAAACATCTTGAACAGAACTACAAAGGAACTCAGAAATACCCGCAGATATCATTACATGGCTTTGGGCCAAAAGGCATCAGCTCACAGGCTTTTGGATATACAAAGACAACTAATGGTTTCTGAAACTGAAATAAGAATAGTCTGATTAACCGTCCCTATGATTTTGATAATACCTTTCTCCATCAAATTCATTCTCTTTCTGGCGTTCCATCAATGACTACTAAAAGAACTGACCTCTATCAACGATCCTGGACGCTAGTCTGTTTCTAGAGGCAATGCAAAGAGGTGGAGTAGGTATGGATGGTTCTACTTCACCGATCCTGGTGTAAGCCATCAGCTATGAGTCGCTGACAGCTTCCAGCTCTGTTGCTTCATAGCAGGAAGCTTTCAGTGCAAGTTCCAGTTAAACTTTATCTATGCATCACATATATGAATACTAGCAGGGAGGATTGTTCAAAGAAAGCAACTTAAACACAAACGTAAAACAGACTTTTTTAAATCTTTACGACGCATTACCTACAATTGTGCATGTCACGGGGCTCATGACAGGACCAGAGGGATAAAGGCCGCTTGGTCAAGGCAGTCACCAAGATGTGTGAAACTCAGGATTTTTATTTCACCCCCCGACAGAAAAAATCCTGTCTACCATGGGTTTGGAATACTGTTCGCCAGCTTTTCAGCCAGAAAAACAGATTTTGAAGCACAGCCATACACTCCTCAAAGATTAAAGTAAGAGGAAAAGGTATATTAAGCTCAGCAATTGATCTCTATGCTAGATAGTTTAGTCCAAAGATATACAACGGGCAACTCCATAGAGGTCCTCCTAAGCACCTTCCCCAGTATGAAGCAGGCCTGTCACAAATTAGTGAAAGCATTGAAAATGGCTTCAGCTGAGACACAAACTCACTGAAACCTGCAAAGACCTTGAACCCCCCCCCCCCCCCCCCCCCCCCCTTAGTTGCCTTTTATGACATGTCAATAGCAGGTGACAGTAGTGACCCCTAATTCTAGAGAAAAGAAAAACGCAGTGACCCCTAATTCTAGAGAAAAGAAAAACGCAAGGGTAAAGTCTTTAAAAAAAGCAAAAGTGCTTTTGAGTGGATATGTCAGGTAATTCATCTCAATTGAGGGGGCATATTTCATGAGGGCAACACACTGGAACATTCAATTACATCAACTAAATGTCAATGCTTAATTTTTTTTTTATAGCACCTGAATTGAGAAGCGGGTAAAGTCCTAGTTTAGTCTGATAAATTATTTAAGCAAAAATGAGTGATCTCCCTTTAGCTGGAGTCACAAAACTACAAAAGTTTTCAAATACTAAAAATAATTTTATTATAAAGGTTTAAGGTAAAACTAACCATAAACTATGATAAACCCTACAATTAGGGGTCATAATACAGTGCAATGATATTCAAGGGAAAGTTACTCTTGCGAACTTTAATTTACCGGACTAAACTAGAACTTTCCCCAGAAACGATCTAATTTGTGACTTTAAATAGTATTTGAGAGAACGACTGTTTTGTTGTGACAAATGTAGGAAGATCGCGGTTTTGCTAAAATAATTTACGGGACTATACTAGACCTTTTCGGTACTGTCAAATAATGAATTAATTGTTGAATGAGGGACTATACTAGACATTTTCGGTACTGTCAAATAATGAATTAATTGTTGAATGAGGGACTATACTAGACATTTTCGGTACTGTCAAATAATGAACTAATTGTTGAATGAGGGACTATACTAGACCTTTTCGGTACTGTCAAATAATGAACTAATTGTTGAATGAGGGACTATTCTATACTTAACGGAACTAGACCTTTTCGGTACTGTCAAATAATGAACTAATTGTTGAATGAGGGACTATTCTATACTTAACGGAACTAGACCTTTTCAGTACTGTCAAATAATGAACTAATTGTTCAATGATTATACTACTCAGACTACTGTCTAATTAGTCACAGAGTACAGAGGCTTCATACTAAACACTTCACAAGGATTACAAACGTACTTCACGGAGTTATCTGTAATAAACGAATACCGGCACAAGAAGAAAAATAAGAGAGCACTGAAAAGATCCAACGACGACTTATTCCTGAAGATGACCCGATAATCGTCAAATGTTTCTGAACTTGTCAGATGTTTTGGCACGCCGGGCTCTCCTCCTGTTTTGGTAGTTTTATCAACTTGAATGCTTGTCTGTTGAGTAAAATCTCTTTTAAATGGACACAAGTAGCTATTATTTTTAGCCGGTCTACTGTGGATGAATTAACGTAGGAGCTTGTGTTGAAAACTGATAGAGGTTCTTGACAAGACCTCGGACTGGTCCGTCCACCATGGCTGCCATGTCCAGCAAGGCGTTGTGGTAGACGAGGCTTCAAGAAGTCAACACCCGCTCCTGTCACAAGATCTCTATGTACAAAAGCGTTAAAAAATGTTAAACGTTTTCTGGGTGTTGATTTGAGTAAAAATGTAGCCATTTTAGTGTTTCAGTGAAAGCATTTGCTGGTGGGTGGAGACAGATCAGGAACGAGCGAGATGGCGGTCGTGTAGCAGAAGTCGGCACGGACCGCACGTCTGCAAAGTTCAAAGTTCACCAAACAAACAAGTTCACGAAAGTTCAAAGTTCATCCAGTTAACCAGCACATTACCTACTTTAGAAAATAGGCCTGTGCGCAGAAGAGGAAAACTTCGAAAACCACTAGCGTGACGCAAACAACCGTGCGAGCTATAGACAGCTGAGGTCTTTCTAGACTTACTCGCAAAGCTGAAAATGTCGCTCTCGTAGTCCGTGGAGGTTGTCCGGGGCTTCCCATTCTGCGCTCAGGCTATCTAAAAGTAGACTTTGGCTTGCAGAAACGAAATTCAAAATTTACCGGACTTCTTTCCTTCCAACGAGGGAGATATAGTTTTATGGTCTTTTGGTCTTCTGTTGACTTGTCCTACTGTTATGTTTCCTCATC
Organism: Megaustenia siamemsis; assembly: GCA_032433765.1. Lineage (NCBI taxonomy): Eukaryota > Metazoa > Mollusca > Gastropoda > Stylommatophora > Ariophantidae > Megaustenia > Megaustenia siamemsis. The sequence continues at coordinate 926,409 of JAVIAB010000026.1, read as the reverse complement.
ATCATCGCGTACTATACCGGTTGGCGTAGGCGATCATGTCCTTCCACAAAGTTCTATCCAGTGTGTCGTATCAGTTTTGTAAACGAAGATTTGTGTTAACTAATGTAAACGTCATTGGTGTCTACGAAGATGTGTCGTTGGGGGTGTTTTCTTGTAATGTCTCGACGTTATTCTGTGTTGTTGATCGTGATCTCGTCGCCCTTTTATATGTACTCATGTGATCGGCTTTGATATTTCATCGGAGTGAATTATATATCCCAGGAGGCTTTATCTCTTCAAGATCTGTCCCCTAGTATGTCAAAGGATTACTTCTCTATGTAGACTCTGTTCACTAGCTTTGTGAACGGCATTATACGTGACGAGACGACTTCTGTGTACGCTCTGTTAATGTAGAACTCCGTAATGTAATGGTCTGCTGTGGTTCTTAATTATGTGTCTTGGCCGCTCGCTCTTTCCTTCAGTGACTCTGCTCATTCGTTGGTAAGACTGTCGATAATCGTACTTCGCGTTGGTTTAGTTCAGTAGTTAATTAAGTTGGAATACAGTACCGTACAGTACAGTAGCGCTTCTCTCGTCTCCTTCACTAAATCACTCCTAACAGTGAGTGGTTGCTCGATCTACTATATTTTCCTAGTTGTTTAGAAATTCCGTCCTTCACTAAATCACTCCTAACTAACAATGAGTGGTTGCTCGATCTACTATATTTCCTAGTTGTTTAGAAATTCCGTCCTTCACTAAATCACTCCTAACTAACAGTGAGCGGTTGCTCGATCTACTATATTTTCCTAGTTGTTTAGAAATTCCGCCCTTCACTAAATCACTCCTAACAATGAGTGGTTGCTCGATCTACTATATTTTCCTAGTTGTTTAGAAATTCCGTCCTTCACTAAATCACTCCTAACTAACAATGAGTGGTTGCTCGATCTACTATATTTTCCTAGTTGTTTAGAAATTCCGTCCTTCACTAAATCACTCCTAACAGTGAGCGGTTGCTCGATCTACTATATTTTCCTAGTTGTTTAGAAATTCCGTCCTTCACTAAATCACTCCTAACAGTGAGCGGTTGCTCGATCTACTATATTTTCCTAGTTGTTTAGAAATTCCGTCCTTCACTAAATCACTCCTAACAGTGAGCGGTTGCTCGATCTACTATATTTTCCTAGTTGTTTAGAAATTCCGCCCTTCACTAAATCACTCCTAACTAACAGTGAGCGGTTGCTCGATCTACTATATTTTCCTAGTTGTTTAGAAATTCCGCCCTTCACTAAATCACTCCTAACTAACAATGAGTGGTTGCTCGATCTACTATATTTTCCTAGTTGTTTAGAAATTCCGCCCTTCACTAAATCACTCCTAACAATGAGTGGTTGCTCGATCTACTATATTTTCCTAGTTGTTTGGAAATTCCGTCCTTCACTAAATCACTCCTAACTAACAGTGAGCGGTTGCTCGATCTACTATATTTTCCTAGTTGTTTGGAAATTCCGTCCTTCACTAAATCACTCCTAACAGTGAGTGGTTGCTCGATCTACTATATTTTCCTAGTTAGTTGTTTGGAAATCCGCCCTTCACTAAATCACTCCTAACTAACAATGAGTGGTTGCTCGATCTACTATATTTTCTAGTTGTTTGGAAATTCCGCCCTTCACTAAATCACTCCTAACTAACAGTGAGCGGTTGCTCGATCTACTATATTTTCCTAGTTGTTTAGAAATTCCGTCCTTCACTAAATCACTCCTAACAATGAGTGGTTGCTCGATCTACTATATTTTCCTAGTTGTTTAGAAATTCCGCCCTTCACTAAATCACTCCTAACTAACAGTGAGTGGTTGCTCGATCTACTATATTTTCCTAGTTGTTTAGAAATTCCGCCCTTCACTAAATCACTCCTAACTAACAATGAGTGGTTGCTCGATCTACTATATTTTCCTAGTTGTTTAGAAATTCCGCCCTTCACTAAATCACTCCTAACTAACAGTGAGTGGTTGCTCGATCTACTATATTTTCCTAGTTGTTTAGAAATTCCGCCCTTCACTAAATCACTCCTAACTAACAGTGAGTGGTTGCTCGATCTACTATATTTTCCTAGTTGTTTAGAAATTCCGCCCTTCACTAAATCACTCCTAACTAACAATGAGTGGTTGCTCGATCTACTATATTTTCCTAGTTGTTTAGAAATTCCGCCCTTCACTAAATCACTCCTAACAATGAGTGGTTGCTCGATCTACTATATTTTCCTAGTTGTTTGGAAATTCCGCCCTTCACTAAATCACTCCTAACAGTGAGTGGTTGCTCGATCTACTATATTTCCTAGTTGTTTAGAAATTCCGTCCTTCACTAAATCACTCCTAACAGTGAGTGGTTGCTCGATCTACTATATTTCCTAGTTGTTTAGAAATTCCGCCCTTCACTAAATCACTCCTAACTAACAATGAGTGGTTGCTCGATCTACTATATTTTCCTAGTTGTTTGGAAATTCCGCCCTTCACTAAATCACTCCTAACTAACAGTGAGTGGTTGCTCGATCTACTATATTTTCCTAGTTAGTTGTTTAGAAATTCCGCCCTTCACTAAATCACTCCTAACAATGAGTGGTTGCTCGATCTACTATATTTTCCTAGTTGTTTAGAAATTCCGTCCTTCACTAAATCACTCCTAACTAACAGTGAGTGGTTGCTCGATCTACTATATTTTCCTAGTTGTTTGGAAATTCCGCCCTTCACTAAATCACTCCTAACAATGAGTGGTTGCTCGATCTACTATATTTTCCTAGTTAGTTGTTTAGAAATTCCGTCCTTCACTAAATCACTCCTAACTAACAGTGAGTGGTTGCTCGATCTACTATATTTTCCTAGTTAGTTGTTTAGAAATTCCGCCCTTCACTAAATCACTCCTAACTAACAGTGAGTGGTTGCTCGATCTACTATATTTTCCTAGTTGTTTAGAAATTCCGCCCTTCACTAAATCACTCCTAACAATGAGTGGTTGCTCGATCTACTATATTTTCCTAGTTGTTTAGAAATTCCGTCCTTCACTAAATCACTCCTAACAATGAGTGGTTGCTCGATCTACTATATTTTCCTAGTTGTTTAGAAATTCCGTCCTTCACTAAATCACTCCTAACTAACAGTGAGTGGTTGCTCGATCTACTATATTTTCCTAGTTGTTTAGAAATTCCGTCCTTCACTAAATCACTCCTAACAATGAGTGGTTGCTCGATCTACTATATTTTCCTAGTTAGTTGTTTAGAAATTCCGTCCTTCACTAAATCACTCCTAACTAACAGTGAGCGGTTGCTCGATCTACTATATTTTCCTAGTTGTTTAGAAATTCCGCCCTTCACTAAATCACTCCTAACTAACAGTGAGTGGTTGCTCGATCTACTATATTTTCCTAGTTGTTTAGAAATTCCGTCCTTCACTAAATCACTCCTAACAGTGAGCGGTTGCTCGATCTACTATATTTTCCTAGTTGTTTAGAAATTCCGCCCTTCACTAAATCACTCCTAACAATGAGTGGTTGCTCGATCTACTATATTTTCCTAGTTGTTTAGAAATTCCGCCCTTCACTAAATCACTCCTAACTAACAGTGAGTGGTTGCTCGATCTACTATATTTTCCTAGTTAGTTGTTTAGAAATTCCGCCCTTCACTAAATCACTCCTAACAGTGAGTGGTTGCTCGATCTACTATATTTTCCTAGTTAGTTGTTTAGAAATTCCGCCCTTCACTAAATCACTCCTAACAATGAGCGGTTGCTCGATCTACTATATTTTCCTAGTTGTTTAGAAATTCCGTCCTTCACTAAATCACTCCTAACAATGAGTGGTTGCTCGATCTACTATATTTTCCTAGTTGTTTAGAAATTCCGCCCTTCACTAAATCACTCCTAACTAACAATGAGTGGTTGC